>BLKR01007339.1:0-39119 GCA_011170035.1 Teleogryllus occipitalis | reverse complement strand
CCGGAACCCCTCTCCTCCCGGAACCCCTCTCCTCCCGGAACCCCTCTCCTCCCGGAACCCCTCTCCTCCCGGAACCCATCTCCTCCCGGAACCTCTCTACTCCCGAAACCCCTTTCCTCCCGGAACCCATCTCCTCCCGGAACCCATCTCCTCCCGGAACCCATCTCCTCCCGGAACCCATCTCCTCCCGGAACCCATCTCCTCCCGGAACCCCTCTCTTCCCGAAACCTCTCCCCTCCCGGAGCCTCTCTCCTTCCGGAACCTCTCTCCTTCCGGAACCTCTCCCCTCCCGGAACGTCTCTCCTCCCGGAACGTCTCTCATCCCGGAAGCTCTCTCCTCCCGGAATCTCTCTCTTCCCGCAACCCATCTCTTCCCGGAAAACCTCTCCTCCCGGAACATCTCTCGCACCCTGCCGAGGTAAGCTATAATCTATGAAATGGTCGGCATGTGTGGTAGTGTATTTCGTGTAAATGTGTTGAAGAGGTGAGTATAGGACAAAGAAGAGGAAGAAAAGATCGCACGCAGTCCGTGGCCCGTTTGTTAGGCTATTGCTTAGAAATTCGCCATCATTTGATTGGAGGAACCTCGGAAAACTAACGATCAGAGCAGTCGGGCGAGATCAAAAATATTTTCTAGACAGTGACTGAATTCGACCCTGTTATGTGCGGGGGCAATAACCGCTACCATCGGTTTTTGAAACTGAGGTCTTTACGGTAAATGATTCTGCAGAGATAACAAGTTATTGTTGTTGTTACCGCTGAGTTATTATAATCGGTCTATTTCACCAATGTATTGTGAACACGTTTTTATGAATTTTTACCAATGAAGACAGACAACGTTGTAAATATAACGCCTCACTTAACTAATAAAATAACGATTTTTGAGGAAGTTACTTTCCTCCTGCACCAACGAAATGGCCTTAAATCCTGAGCGGTGGTATTGGGTAACCTCTGAGTCATCGGTAAGTACGTGAACGTGTGACGAAGAAGACTAGCACGAGCGGCTTAAAAGATAAAGAGGAGATGGTCACAATTGGGAAGAAAAATGGTGTAGTTTAAGGTAGGAGGAATTCAAAAGACAAACCAATGACGAGAAATGGGGGGAGGGGGTCGCGGGAAAGTTCCAACATTACTTCCAAAACATGTAATTGGCATCTAATTAAAGCGTTGTGATGCGGACGTTGTATCAACTTCTAGATACATATTTCCAAACATAGCGTATCGAAATCGTTATCACTACCGCATCAATAACAGAGACTTTCTTCATAGTGTGAAATACTACAACGTATTCACCTTTTGAGTCTCTACGCATTCACAACTGGAACTTCTTTATGATCTAAAGTTATTGAAGAAGTTATACGGTAAATGTAACGTTTACTTTTATTCAATACGCAGTAGATGTTTGAGGGGTCAAATGATATTAAATGGTATATAACATACCTCACAGGCATTCTGAGAAGTAATTTATAAAATGCTGCTGCTAAATTAATCGCAAACGGAAGTACTGGCTCTCAGCCTCAGAGTTACACCACCAGCAGTTCGATCAAATAAAACAGCTGCATCTTATCACCGCCACTCTCTGGACGTTCAACAACAATCAGCTTCTCAAATTTCTACGTGGCAATGTTGTGCAAATTTCAATTAAACTTTGCGGATTGCTTAAAAAGATATATTTCAATACATTGAGAATACTAAATGAGTTCATTCATTCAATATTTCTCGTGGTCCGTAGTAGGTGACACCTGTTTGATTAATTTCACCACAGAAATTACACAAAAATACTCATTTTTTCAAAATTTTGTACATGACCTTTTTAAAGAGCTAATTTTGTATTCTAAAGTTATTAGAAAAAAATAATAAAATACCTTTGTTTAGAAGACCCCAATTCTTAAAACGGTCAGCGATATTCTTTAAGTTTCTCTATCTTCTGATAGATCATTTAAATAATTTTTCCCTTAGTTCACGCACCATCTTTCAGTTAGAAGATTAATTTATTTTTTAATGAGCACCAGTCCTATAACCATTAAGAAATACGAACCCACTGTATTCAATTGCTCGCGTCCGAGAACCGTTGGTGATGATGCTGACCTCTGATGGCCGACGCAATTTCCCCCCATTATTATCGCAGCCATGTAGCCCGCATTGTGTGACCAAGGCTTTATATTACGGAGCGCACGCGAAGATGGATTGATTCAAACAATCTCGTCGATCGCTGGTAGGTGCCAGTACTGGTCCAGCTCTTGGCCTTCATGTGTAGGAAGACGGATGGTCGATAGTGTCACTCGTGTGGCAATACCCGAAAACTGATTTACTATATAATGTCCGGCTCAGGCTCGTTGATTTGTGAGTACGGATCTATCTCCAACATGGAATGAATACCTTAGAATTTTTCAATTATTTCATTATGTACACCTAGCGTACGCTATTTGGACCTTGTATTCAGAAAAATATTCATGAAGATATCCATCATATTTCCATCACTTTTATCCGTAACATGTATCAAGCCCTGGCTAAGTGAATATGTTTGGGGCGGGAATTTTTGTCGATTTGATTTCTTTCTGGGTCCAGCCTTCTTGTTTTTACCATACATCTCTATTTTGGAGGTATTATAGTGGTTACAATCTCGATTAGAGATGATTTCCAGAGATGATTCATTATAATTGAATTTTTATTTGAAAACTGTGGTCTGTAAGTTTGAAACATTCAAATAGATTTACTTTTATTATCTGACGAAACGTGTTGCTGATATGTTCTAACCAACTCAAATCTAACATCACTATTGTAATATTAATGTGAAGTTTCTTTTCAAAAATTTGTCTTATATCAAATCAAACATGGCTCTCAGCGAGCAGGTTTTCACGTCCACTACATGCCGAATTTACGTAATAATTTGATGTCGGATATCTGATTCGAATATTCGAATTCAGTGTGGCCACTACCGTTCGACAGAACCAGTCGCCCGTTCGCTCTCGACCCTTTCTCCCTCCCCCTCCCGCCAGTGCCCCTGGCGAGGCGGTAATTTATAGATATTGGGGAGTACGTACGTACGCAGCAGATCGTTGGTTTACACGGCAAAAAAGGGAGCAGAACTTAGAGTATCTTAACTAACTTAGCGCATCAACTGATGTCACTGCAGCGCCTCTAACCGGGAGGTCCTAGGGTTCGAGTCCTGACGGCGGCAGGATTTTTGACACTAGCTTTTCAGCAAGGTCGAATGTCTGGAGGAGAATTCCAGCGGCCGGCTGCTCTGATCGGTAGTTTTCCGTGGTTTCTCCGATCAACACCAGGCGAATGCCGGAGCAGTACCCTACCAAACGGGCCACGGACCGCGCGCGATCTGTCCTTCCTCTTCCTTGTCCTATCCTCTCCCCTTACACACACACACTGACATGCACTACACTACCACATATGCCGGGAGACCGGTCGGGAGCTTAGAGCTTGTCCCGACTGGGGCGGTGCCCCGTTGGTGGGAGTCCTGGTTAGGGGGAAACCCCACTAGCCGACGGTAGGTCGGCGCCGGATCTCGCCATCCAGTGGGGGAAGATCACCGCCATCTCCCGAGAAAAAAACATGAACTACACTAACGGACTAATGACCGAAGCAGTTGACGGAAACACGAAAAAATCAATCAATCAATCAATCCATTAACTAACTTAGCCAATGGAGCACCGGTAGCTGGTGGTTTGACCCGCCCTTTTTCGTACAAATGATTATAATTTTGTGAATCGTGTAGTGTTCAACTACCGACCAGAGCAGGAGGCAGTAGAATTCTTTTCCAGATTAATTATTAAATTCGATCCAGCAGTGTAGCTAGAGTCAAACATCCGATAAAATCGCAACTCGTACTACCCGGATGTCCTACGTTCGAGTCCTGACGGCGGCAGGATTTTCGACACTAGCTTGTCTGCTACGTGAATTAAGCTGCTGTCTGGAGGAGAATTCTAGCGGCCGGATGCACTAATCGGACGTTTTCCGTGATTTCTCCGATCAATACCAGTCGAATGTACTCTAACATAAGGGCCACAGACCGCACTCAATCTTTTCTCCCTCTGCCTTCTCTTACTTACACACGCTTACGCTAACATGCACTATACTACAACACATGCCAAAAGACCTGTCGAGAGCTTAGAGCTTGTCCCGATTGGGGCGCAGATGGTCCCACGCTGGGAGATGCCTAGTTCGGGAAAACCTTTAGTCGACGGTAGATCGGTAACGGATCTCACCATCCAGTAGGGGAAGAACACCGCCACTTCCCGGGGGAAATCATGTCCTACATTTACGAGACTAATAACCTAGCAGTTGACGCGCCAGGAATAACTAATAAATCAATCAATTAGAACATCCCGGTAGCAGAGGCATTCTCATTGATCCATCACAGCTATATAGACAATATGCTCAGTCATTCGCCAGTCATTCGCCAGTCATATTCCCCAGTCATTCGCTACTATGCAGTTCTGGAATAGGCGAAGTGGCTCCTCTTGCTCAATAGATAGATTGATTGATTATTTCATGTTCTCGAGCACTTGAATTGCTGTGGTAATTAGTTCCGTAAATGTTGTGAGTGTCTTTACCACGACAGGTGTCAGTCATCTTCCCCCTCTGGATGGAGAAATGCGGCGCCGATCGAGGAGTTTTCCCTAACCAGGTATCTCCCACCAGCGGGACCCCACCCCATTTTCGACAATCTCTAAGATCCCGACTTTTGGGAGTGTGATGCATAGAAGTGTATGTGCAAAGAGCGAGGAGAGGACAAGGAAGAGGAAGGAAATATGCGACACGATCTCTGGCCTGTTGCATAGAGTACTGTTCCGGCATTCGGCCAGTACTAAAAGGAGAAACCACAGAAAACTACCGCTCACATCAGCCGGTTGCTAGAATTCTCTTCTAGGCAGTGGTTGCATTAGACCAATCTGTTTAGCTAGTGTCGAAAACCCTGCCACCCTGGAGATTCGACCCTAGGACCTTCCGGTCGAAGGCACCGCAGAGACATCGGTTGCCCTGAGCCACTTAAGCCGACCAAAACAATCGATTATTCTGTGATGTATATAGTCCAATGCCTGACGCGCCAGCTGGACTAGGTTATCCAATAAGGAGCTTCAGTTCCCAAATTGTAAGGAAGTTCTCGATTCGGAAACAGCGTTTAGATGTTCTGAAGTCACTCAATTTAAATCAAAGTAGACCCGGTGTCTGCAAGTTCCACCTCTCTCGCATTCAGCGTCAACCTTGAGCAGTTTTCGTTCAACGCCTCATATATATATAAATATATATTGTGACGGAACACACACGCCGTGGACTGGCCTCCGGCGCGCCGCACACAATGCAACCTGGTCTTTGATCAGGGGTCGTTAGCCCTGAGGGTGTGAAGCACCGCTCGGGCGTTACCAACGCCGTGCGGCAGCCTACTGTCGCTCCGACGCCAGGCCTGTCAGGTTGTTCGTTCGTCTTGCCTGTGAGAGGCAAATAAGGGGTAGCTTGCAATGGATAGAATACAGGGCGGATCAAATTCTAATGAAACACTTGGATGGCTCTGGTAAAATTAGGCATGTATTCTTAAACTTTTTCCAGAGGCACATACACATACACACTAGATTATATTAAACAAATTGCAATCCTATTTCTACTATAATTATAATCCTAAGTCTGGATTAACGTTCTTGCTCCATCTTGTGCAAATAAACAATAACCTCCCTACCTTAAATACTCAAAAATCATATCTTGCCCGCTAATTACAATACTCGGGCAATTTAATTGTTTATGCAAACCTACTGATCTTGGCACTAAAATGTTCTTTGAGTCTGTTCGTTCCATTATGTTGGATCGAACTGAATTCCCGTGTTAAGCGTTCGGCAAGAATACTTCCTAGTTATACCTTTTTAATCACACCTTTGGAAATATTACGACCTCGCGGTCTGAATGTCGCACGGGTACTCACGCTTCGGCGATTGGGGAACACGTAACCTGGACCTCGGCCAACGCAGTGACCGACCTCGGCTGCTTATCGCTGCGAACGGCTGCTCGCGCCGCGGTGACGCTCGGCCTCGCCCAGCTCGCTGCGCTATACGCTCGCCGGTCCGCGCTGCTCCTTGGCTCGCTTGATGCTGCCTACGTTCGCCCGTGAAGTAGTACAATTTTCTCCGGTCGTCCCGTAGAACGGCCGTGCCTCTACGCCCGTCTTCCGTTCCCAACAAACTTGCTTCTTTGGCTGTGTTGCACCAGGAATGTCGCCTCAGCCTTCCGCTTTGGCGATGCGGCGTAATTGCGACGTAATGATCGTATACTCGACCCTTCGGCGATCTCTATCAGACTGTTCGGCGGTTTGTCTCAGAATGTTCTGCGATTTCTATCAAAACTCTCCGGCGGCCTTTCTCCGACTGTCCGGTTTCCCGGGAACCCCTCCCCCCCCTCGGAGACTGTTCCCTCGTTTTTCTATCAACGGGCCAACCGCAGGATTTAATTTTCCAGCGCTTATCGCCCCGAGAAATCATTGGCGACCACTTGTTACGTCCGACTTCAGCCGCGGCTGACGTCAGACGATGACGTACCAACGCGCCACATTCGAAGTGGTAAACACCCGCGATTTATCTTGGGCGTTTTTGCCTGGGGTTCTGCTTCCTCGCTGGGGCGCATATCAGAGCTCGTCTCAATATATATATATATATATATATATATATATATATATATATATATATATATATATATATACACTGCGTTTTAACAACGATTTGGCGAACACACGCACATGCTCAGTATCTCTGCTAGAGTTCCAAAAATTCATATTGCGCATGCCCGCGATCGCTAAAACTCCGGATTCTATCGGCAAAAGGAAGTACGCAAACTAGACTGAAAGTGCACCTTCACTCTTTCCCAGCGCTCGCATTCCCACAATTACAAGAGCATTGGAACTTCTGTATTGCTGCCTCACGCACTTCCCTGCACTTTCAACGAATGATAATGTATTGTACAGGTGCCATTTTCTTGCTATTTCAAATATATTTTATCTCTAAATAAATTCAAGTGAATTTGGAATTTCTCTTCGATTAGACTTATTGCCTCCTTTCTTATCTGGCAGAATATGTTTCAGCTATTGGGTACAAAAATATGACGACTGCAAACCCTTCCACAAAACATTAAACCTTATTTATGATGAGAATTGTGCAGTTCTTTTCACCAGCAGTTTTGGAATCCGACTCTAAAAAGGGTAAACTAAAATTCTGTTAAAAAATTTAAGGACTAAAAATTGCGTTTAATTATTTGTCTCCTCCTTAATGCTTCGGTGACTTGAGAATGATAAATGACGTGATAAACAAATGACAGGCTAAATGATTCATTGTTCTTTCTAAATGATGTATGGAAATATTAGGAGGATTTCAGAGAAGACGGGAATAAAACTAATTCCACTTTGTTACGACACACTCATTTTTTGAACACAAAATTTTGAAATTTAAAACTATATGATTTATGTTTGAAGTAACAGGAATGTTTCATATTACGTTCTTTCAACACCTTGCATTCTTTTTCATTTATCCAAACATTGCCAGCAAAGCCAGAAATATTGTTAACCAGTTAAATTGAGATGCATTTGACGTGTGGTCACCTATCATCCTTGCATCATCATCCACTAAAGTGGAACTGACTGTCGATTTTAATACGGGCGTTTGGAACAGTAAGTTACTTTTTTCTGAACGTGTGAAGATACACAAAATATGAAAACTTTCGTTCTCATCTTCATTTCTGAAGTTCAACTTTGTCGAATCTCTTAAATATGTGGATAGTAGTAATATATTGTAATTAATATTTACTCAACGAAGAAATTAATATTCTATTTTCCCGAGCAGGCTTTACGAGTTTTTTCCTTACCCACAAAATTGCTGATGCTATTGACGAATAATGGTGATTGAAGAACCAATCGACTTTCTTTCAGCAAAAAAAAAAAAAAAAGTAATTTAAACCCCCTTTTCTACAGCCTCTGAAGAGTGATAAATGTAGTACACTAGTTCTACACTGTTTTACATTATATTATTGTTAAAAATATCTAGAATTATCACACAGTGTACATAAATTTAGACTTGTAATAGCACCGCTTTGTTTACACGAGCCAAAGCTATTTTTTAGCCCAAGAAAAAGTGTTGATGAAACACTTTCTGCAATCAAACATAAAAGCATCTGCACGTATCTACTAATAAAATATTAAAGCAGCCTCGTAGATGTCTTTTGAAAGCAACCGATGCATTACACAGGTCGACAAACTTTAACTTTTTGACTGTTAAATGGAATAGTTCTCCGTTTCTTATGGTAAATGGTGCTATGATTTTAAATTTGCAGAGCATATTTTGGTAACGGGCAAGGTTTCTTTGTAATAGGCAATTAAAAAGTCCATACTGTTGTAAAGTGATTTGTTTTATTTACTTTACTTACATAGAACAATCTCAATGAAAATGTAGCGTTGAACGATTGTTTACTGTATTTTTCTTGAGGAAGATCTCTGTTTAGGGTTCAGCAATAGCCTGCACGCATGTTTAGATTCCATTTTCCGTGATAACATTAGTCCATTGTCGCAGTTGCTGGGGGGATTCGCTCACCGCGTGTGTCGCTCACGGTGTCGAGATTTTCAGGAAAAAAGTCGAAGTGTCAACCCAAATAATGTATTTTAAGAGGCATGTAACATACCGGAGCTTTATATTTCTGAAGTTTAGACACCAGTTTTTCATAGTTATCAGATTTTCTGTGACCAAGGTATCTAGTTACGCCCTTTTTGCTGCGTCGTCCATGCAACCTTTTCAACAGTATTCCAACTTAGTGTCAGGATCCTTCGTAATCACATTTTTCTGGTCCTATAAATATTCTCTCGGCTCACTGATCCTAGGGAATTGTTCTTTAATCACAGGAAACCTGGCCTGCTTTTATCCATCGTTTTCACAAAATGTTTTATTAACCCCAGTTTCATGTCCAAGAGAAGATGTACGTGTGTAAGATTTACAAGTGGTTGCAAAATTACATTTATTGTCCAGGTATTAGATGTCGTTGAAGCTAGTGCTTCTTAACAAAATGATTTTTGTGGGAATTCTGATTTGGTGTTCTTGACGTTCTTATGAGAAGAAATTTCTTCTCAAAATGATTTTTGATGTTTATGCAATCCCATACGCATAGAAAACCGCAAAATTTAGTGTTTGTTTGTTAATAAAAGTGCTATAACTTTCAAATTGCCGCATACATTTCACGAATCGTTTTGATATTGTATCTTCGGTAACAAAAATTTCATGATTTCGACCTGAACCTGTTGAAAGGTCTATTGAAAGTAATATTGCAGACGTTGCACAAAAAAATAGAATGAGAGGCCCAAGATATGACCTGATTACCGATTCGACACCTCAAATACAAGTCATAAGTATTTCTAATCAAATGCATATCATGCCGCCTTTGATTATCGAATGTTACCTCTCCACGCACGTAGCAAATATTGTTTATAACAAGTTTGTCATATTATCTACTTCTCTTGAAGAAATAAACAATATTCATAATAATTACCAAGGTATACCAATGATAAACAGTATTTATGAAATATATTATGACATTGTACAATCTAAAAGGGCTCTCATAATTGCCTGGGTACCAGAATAAAAACCAATGCCTGAACACAAAACAATTCGTCTTGAAGAGGAAAATGTAAGGCCTGAAACAGAAAGTATTTTAACCATATCGCACACCTGCAAGGATTTATGAACACACATCAAGAAAGTAATGGATGAAAAGTGGAATAACCTCTGGAAAACCATTAAATCCAGCGCTCTACACCAACAAGATAAACAATTTTACACCCTGAAAACTTCCAAAAATTCTCAAGAAAAGATCAGATAACAATAACAAGGATAAGAACTGGTCATTACAAGTTCAATCATCAACACTTGCTTACTGGAACCTGTGTCATGTACGTGAGGCACCGCACTTCACTTCGCAATTTACGAAGTTCCCCAACTGACATGTTCGATTTGACGTCTACTTCATAACTTTCGTGCAGTCTACAATATCAGACATTGTGGCGACCATCATATTCTATACGCAAGCAACTAGCGTTTCAGCATAAGCGATACGTGGGTATCTGCGATATATATACGCCCGACACAGCGAATCGAAACATTGGCGAAACATTGGTTGGTTCAGGAGGTCTGCCAAGTTACGTGGCGCATTAGCAACGTCATTGCCTGACATCGGCATCGGTCAAGTGGAGCGGACCCCATGATGACCAATGAAAAATTCGCAAGATAAGATCAGGAACTGAATCTTGCCATTGGCTCCCGAGGAAAAACCGAGGGAACCCGTGGCCGAGATATTTTTTGCGTTGGAAGAGGAGAGCTCAAAACTTTCTTGAGGAGAATGGCCATCGTTTTACAAAGAAAACGAGTGAAAATAAAGCTCTCTATTGGTCTCCCGGCATGTGTGGTAGCGTAATGCACGTAAGTGTAACCAAGTATGTATATCAGAGGTGAATATAGAACAAGGAAGAAGAAGGGAAGATGGCCCGCAGTCCGTGGCCCATTTGTTGGGACCCTCTCCGCCATTCGCCTGATCTTGATCGGAGAAATCACAGAAAAATACCGATCACAGCAGCCAGCCGCTAGAATTCTCATTCAGCCTGGCTGAAATCGACCTAGTTTTGTAACTAGTATCGAAAATCCTGCCACAGTTGGGACTCAAACCCTAGGTCCTTCCGCTCAAAAGCACTACAGTGACCAACTGATGTCACCTAAGCTAGTGAATCATGTTGTATAAATAAATATTCCGCTGTACTGGAAAGACAGTATTATTTAAAAACGTCAAGGCGATCCTTATAATACAAGGCCCAGTTATGATGGCCGTAAGGGCGACGGTTACATTGACAAGGTTACAGGCAGCTATAGCGACGCGGAGAGAGCCTCGATGAAGTAAGCAAGTGGAGAGACGGTTCACCTCGCAGCCATGTTCTCTAAACACTGCTCTTCAACAGAAGATGAATCCTTTTTACAAGAAGCGTTTCTTCAGTAAGCCCAAAACACAAAAAACACAACAAACACGATAGTTGCGGAGTCTTAACATCACGGCACGTCCTTTAAGATAATATTCTTGGCACGTTTGCGATACGCACTTAAGATGTGAGGAGTGTGGGAGCGGAAGTTGAGGTGACGAAGGTGGAAGCAACTCTTGGGGTAGACGCGGGAGGTTGTCCCGCCCCGCCCTCCCCAACCGCCCGCCCCGCGCCACCCCGCTCCGCGCCACCCCGTCCCGCGCCGCCCCGCCCCACCCAGCCCTACCCAGCCCCACCCCGCCCCGCGCTGCCGCGCCCCGCCGCCCCGTGCCGCCTCACACCGCCCCGCGCCCCCCCCGCCCCGCCCTGCTCCCGCCCTGCTCCCGCCCCCGCCTTCGCCCGCCCCGCCCTGCCACGCCACGCCACGCCACGCCCCGCTCCGCACCCGCCGCCACGCCCGCCACGCCACGCCCCCGCCACGCCTGCCACGCCACGCCCTCACGCCACGCCCGCCCCGCCCCGCCCCGCCCCGCCCCGCCACGCCCCGCCACGCCCCGCCACGCCCCGCCACGCCCCGCTCTGCCTCTCTACCTCGGTCCCTCTTGCCCTGCTCCATCACGCCTCGTCTCCCCTCCTTCCAGAGCGTCAAGCCCGCCTCGTTCCACTCGCCTCGCCTCGCCATGCCTCGCGTCTCCCCCACGTTACCCGCCCTCGCTCCGCCTCGACGCTCTTCGCTGCGCGTCGCCCAACCTGGCCCCACCCCTCGCCCTCCGTCCTGTTGCGCCCAGCGCCGCCCAGCCGCCGCGTGGCGCCGCCCTGGCCGATGGCAGAGGTCGCGTCGAGGCAGTTTTAATTTGGATCGCGCCAGCGCCGCCGCTCCGCCGTCGTTTGCATGCGCTCTGCTCGCGCGGACGCGTGCCGCATGCCAACATCGCCACTCGCCGCGCCCCTCGGGGGCATTGCGGGGCGGCTGAGCTGGGCGGGGACTTGCGCCGAGGGGGCGGGCTGAGCTGGGCAGGGAGCTACCCGTGACGTATTAAAGGGCTGAGCTGAGTTGGAACTGGGTGAGCTACGCTGGGAAAGGCGGGGCTTGGCTGAACGAGTGTTGAGCTGAGTTGGAACTGGGTGAGCTACGCTGGGAAAGGCGGGGCTTGGCTGAACGAGTGTTGACTCAGGCTGAGCTGAGAAAGAAGATGGCTAAGCGGAATTCTCAGCTGAGCTGGGCAGGGACTTGCGCCGAATGGGGCGGGCTGGGCTGGGCAGGGCTACCCGTGTCGTATTAAGAGGGGCCGGGGGCTGAGCTGGGAGTGGAGCTGAGTTGGAATTCGGTGGGCTACGCTGGGAAAGGCGGGGCTTGTCTGAATGGGTCACTTGGGCGGGATGCTGAGCTGAGAAGGGAGATGGCTAGGCGGAATTCTGAGCTGAGCTGGATGGGGAGCTACGCCAGGCGGGGAGATGAGCCTGGCGGGGATACGAGCTGAGCTGAGCGAGGTACTTAGCTGGGCAGGGAGCTAAGCTGGATTGGCCAGCTGAGCTGAGCTGGACTCGCGGGGAGCTGAGCTGAGCTGAGCGGGGATGGGCAGGGAGCTGAGTGAGGAGAAGCGGTGTATGCTGAGGGGAGCTGGTAGGGGATGAATGGGGCACGGCAATGGCGGGGGAAGGCCGCCTGGAGGAGCCTGAAGGGGAGTCGATGGAACAGACGGAGGAGAAGGGCTTATGGAGGAGAAGGAGGGGAAGGGCTTACGGGAGTGAGAGGGCTGACGCCTTACAACTTTTTTCTAGTCAATAATTTTACAATTTACAATTTACATTTACAATTTTTTTTATATTAAAAACGCAGTATCAGCAAAATAGTTCTTTGTAAAATGATCAAAATTCCTGTGTGAACATGAATGTTTTGAAGACACATTTACAGTAGTTATTTCCAAAAATAAATTTCGATTCATCAACATTTGGGAATGCCAAAGTCACAAAAATACCAAATAAAAACTGTTGGGCCTAGGATTACGCACCAATGTTACTCACCATTCAAGTAAATTTTTTTGACGTAAAATAAATAAAATAAATAAAAATAAAATAAAAATAAATGTTTGTGCACGTGGATATTGTTGTTTTAACACAATTTATGACAATATAGGCCAAGAATTTATGTACTTTTCAGATTACACACACTATTATAGAAACTACATATAATATATAGAAACTTTCTATTCCGAAGTTCAATTTTAATTTCTATGAAATTTCTTCCAACTAGCACATTATATTTCGCCAACGTTTCAAAATAATTTGCAGGGTTTTCCCCTTATTGATAATAATTTTGTAAGATACACTTTAGTATTCTTTCTGTCAATTTATAAAGAAATATAATTGGTGTTGCAAGTAAATATATTTTATAATTTATTTAAGTATAAAATATATAGAATTCGCGCACATCTAGAGCAGCTTATCGAAAGAAAAGTCATTGTGACATTAAATATCATGAAATAATCGAACTTTCTCAATCAAATATTCACTCGTTTATTTTAATATGTTAAATATTTACTCATATTTTAATTGTATATGTTATAGTTTGTCACATTGTTTTGACCCAATCTGCCTGGCTGTACATGTTTTCGTCAACAAAACATTTTATAACCGATCGATAAACATAATAATTGTATGAAATTTTATTTTACTGATAATGAAATTGAAGTATATCTAAATTATATATCTTTTTCCCTTATCCCTATCATTAACATAAGGCATGGGTTCCATTTAAGCAATAAAAGCTAACATTTAGTTAGTATTTCATTTGAATTTTCTCTCTTTCATTTATGAATGGTATGAGTAAATAAAATAACAGTTAGCTCTCAAAAGAAAACATACCATCCACTCACTTTATTTTACTCTTCTGAGCCATAAAGTACTGTAAGGTTATTATTTTTAAAATTTAAAAGTCAAAAGATGTATTTACTAAGTTAAACATAAATATTTCACTTTATGGATAGTGGAAATTCTTGAAGTAAATGTAATGGTGAAAATGACGCAAACATCACTCAGAATATATTTTGTAAAGACTATTATCAGGGAAATTGATAGGGTGAGAATCATACGCTAAGTTAAAACGTACAGTAAGAAGACGAAAATAAGAATACTTCTAGTTTCCATTACGGCATTTTTCTCTCTTGCATTTTAAAATGTAGAATACGACATTTTTGTTTTATAAGTAGAGGGAGGATTTTAATTAAATGTTTCTTTTCACTTTAGAACAATGCCGTTGTTGGCGCGTAGGCGGTCAAAATTAATTCAAATTTAGCACCGCACTTGGAATTCAATCAATTATAGAAATTCTTTGGTGCTAATTAACAGCAAAGGGTATACATTTCAAACGTCGCGCGTAGGAACTTTTTTTTCTGTAAAAGCCCCGGGCGCACTTCCAGAGAGAAAGGCAATACATTTTTCGTAAGAAACACTTCGGAAAGACTGAACTGCTTTGAAAATTTGAACTGCTTTCAAAGATGCTCGGGAGATCGAGCCAGCTTCTGGAGAAGCCGCGGACCCAGAAAAGTATTTGTCGACAAATTCTGAGAATCAGACGACATCCCAAATAAGACGCGATGGGATCGTATTGTCTGAAAAGAAGGTCGCCGAAACAGTTTCGCGGTGACTCCCCTTGCTCGAGTAAAAGGATGGAAAGGTGCACGTATATACGCTACTGACTATCAATTTAATTATTTAGGGTTGGTATTGCAACACCCAGCTGAGTTATTTGCTCGCAAGCATAGTCATCACGCCCGCATTACGAGAGAGAACAATTTATTTTCGCCAGACAAAGTAATACTGACTTCTTCAATTCTCAATAATTCTTACGCTGAGGTAAACTAATAGTTCTTAAATAATTGGTATCAGAATTTTCCCTTGTGTCGAAGGAGTAAATAGGCGAAAGGCATC
Source organism: Teleogryllus occipitalis (assembly GCA_011170035.1). Taxonomy (NCBI): domain Eukaryota; kingdom Metazoa; phylum Arthropoda; class Insecta; order Orthoptera; family Gryllidae; genus Teleogryllus; species Teleogryllus occipitalis. The sequence continues at coordinate 24,190 of BLKR01007339.1, read as the reverse complement.
TTTTCAACCAGAATCATCGTTCAATTTTCTCTTCAAAATCCCAAGCTATTAGGCAGCCTCAACAGCCGTTTAGGATAAAAATTAATTTAATGTTATGACAATAGGAAATTAACGATTTCTATGTCTTTTTTGCATTTACCGTCGATTTCGACTAATAAGTAATTTTTACGTCATTTTCGTTGCATTTTTCAATGATTTCATCGATTTTAATATCTTTTTAACGGTACTTGCTTCAAATAATATTTACGATATGCAACAAATGTTCTCCATAGAATTTCTGAGTGGCCAGTTCGATTTCTTGGTTCAGAAATTGTAATGTCAGCCGTTGTATGTAATATAAGGTTGAGACACCTTTCAGTGCCATTATCGGTAAGGCCGATTTCCAGATAACTAAAAACAGTTCTTCAAATGATTGATTGATTGCTAGTGATTCCGGGCGCGTCAACTACTACGGTCATCAGTCCCGTAAGTGTAGTGCACTTTTTTCTAGGGAAGAGGTAGAAAAGATTGCGCGCGGTCCGTTTGTTAGGGTGCTGCTCCGGCTTTCGCCTGATGATCGGAGAACCACAGAAAACTACCAATCACAGCAGCCGGCCGCTAGAATTCTCCTCCATTCGGGGACTAAATTCGATCTAGCTGACAAGCTAGTGTCGAAAATCCCGCCACTGTCGGTACTTGAACCTAGGACCTCCCGGTCAGTGGGATTGCAGTGCCATCAGTTAATTCTCTGAGCCATCTCTCCCGGTCACAATTCTTCGATTTTGTTCCCAAAGAACGTTTATAGTTTGCACAAGTCGCGGCACACAGAGTAAACTCAATGTTCAATGGAATTGTAACCTTAATATGCCAATAAACGTGTGCCATGGAATAACATAGCCATTTTATTTCAGTATTTCTCCTACAAACCCAATTACCGCATCTCCATCAGTAATTCATACCTAATCCTTCCCCCACTCTCCTTACGAGAAAGAAAACTGACCCACGGATCACCACTTAATATATGTAAATAAAACTCGCTAAGGTGGGCATATGGGTTCCGCAAGCAGCTAGGTCAAGCTTCCTCAAGCAGCTACGGGGAGGGGGGTGTCATTTCAATAAACAGCAAGATATAAAAGGCAAAGAATACGGTATTTCGAATACCATTGACTTAATAGATTGCTCGGATTGGGGTCGCTTAGACCTGAAGAGGTGAAAGCGTACTTAAAATTAAAAAAGAGATTGCGTACATTTTTGTTTTATAAGAAAGACACTGTAAAACTAGTAGCCTGCAGCATCAAAAATTCTTCTCCCGAGTGTGTGGAAAATGGGATCCTAGAGCAGCAACAATTTGCTGTTGTGAAATGGCTCACGTGAACATTAAAGCTTCTTTCTTTCTTTCTCGTTGCTTGACGCCAGGTGTGTCGTACGCAGCGACACACTGTTTGAAAATGAAATAATATCATCAGATATGAAAAATTTCAAATAAACACAATAAAAGATTCACTTTTCACATTTAAAATAGAAAATATTTGTTTCTTTATTTTGCAGCCTTCCTGGATATCTAATGAAACCAATGGCGTCGTTAAGAGGTTGCCTTGTTTTCCGTCAATTTATGTGCATATTCGAAATTAGTAATATAGAAATTTCTTGACATTAATTTGTATTTTTCATTCTAAATTTATTACTACGTTTATTTATTTTTGGTCTTCATGCCTTCGACAAACATTAAGTTAAAAAAACTGTGAATATTCACATTATTTACATGATGCTTTTAATTTTTTAAACACTTTATTTCTTCCAGGTTTCAATTTTGATTGGCAAGTTTCTAAATGCAATTACATTTAAAACATAAAAATGAATCGGCGTTTCGGCCAAAGATTTAATGTCAAAAACTTGAAGGACAAAAATAAATAAATATAATAGAAATTTCTTGTTTGGGAGCAAATACTTTTAGATTCAAAGACACTGGAGGATTTCTGGTTGCCGGAGTCTAACATGAGAGCGCGAAGAATGAAAAGCTGAAAGCCAGGGGCTGAGGACTATTCCCACAACTTAGCGGAATATTCTCACTTCTGCATGTCATGTAAGTTTTCACACACGTTAGTTTTCATGTGTGTATAATCATCATAAAGCGTATTCACGACCGTAAGCAATTGCGAACTGTCGGCTGGCTTGAAACTTCATAAATCTAGATGGTGTAGATTCGAGTGTCGGTGGTAGTACATTTGGACACCAAATAAAATTTTTGCGGCAGAGTGATGCTTCAATGTCTCTATCCAAGATGAGTCTTGTAGACGCTCTGATCGATCGTTGCCTGTGATTTACTTCACTCTTTCTCGTCTGATGTCGGAGCTCTAACTCAAAAAGGTTCTGCCGACCGAACAAGTTTCTTTTTCTTTCCACTCCCACTCTCAATATCAATGACCTAAATAATCATCTCCGTGGGTAGGAGAAGGAGAGCAAAAAATTAAAAATAAAACAAAGAGAACGTGAAACGAGACATTTATTTATTCCGAGGTAACAAAGAATAGTAGTGCACATGTTCCATACCTTATATTGATAAAAATTGCACTCGAGAGTATATTATTTCAAACTAAGAAATTCAAACCATATTTTTATTTAAATTGTAAATTATCGTGTTCTGGAGTTAATTTCAATTAAACTTTCTAGCAAACCTGCGAAATATAAATCATTGGTTCAGAATTTTCATTATCTATAGCTGCACAACGTTTCGCAATCATATGATGTGTAATGATTTACGATAATCCCGGTAGTTTAAATTTCCCAAAAATACAGATTTTCCAAAACACTATTAACATTTATATTTTGAAAAGACAGAAGACGACAGCGCCGCGCGCAGACATTTTTTCAAATTGACTGAATTGCCGAAAAAGGATGAAATCCAGTGCAAACATTAAATAAAGCAAACTTTTCTGAAGCATTAGAACGTGGAATCGTCAAAATCGGATCAGGGATTCATTAGATTTCGGAAATTATCGTAATCATGCATTTGCATTCACAAGCTGAAATATGGAGGTGATTGTCGACATAAGGAAGGTAATGGCAAGGATAGTTTTATTTAAATATTGAGAAAACGCTTATGGGAAAGGGATATGGTTAAAACTTTATGGAACAATGGGGCGGAATTTATACAAATTTCAAGAATAGTCACGTTTTCGGAAAACAGTCAGAACATCTATTAAAATTTTAAAAAAAACAACTTATCATTGGAATTAGCGTAAAACAAACGACGTGTCGTGTGACGTCATGGCTGACTGTTACGAGAAAATATTAGACTGAAAATGATTACATTTAATAAAATAAGACAAGAAAAGAAAAAACAGACAACGTAGCAATTACAAAGGAAAATATACACAGTGTTTAAAACCAGTGCGTGATAATAAGAAATGCGCCAAAACGTGATAATAAGAAATGTTTTCGCAGTGTTATTCATGGCGATGAACAAGCGATCGGCGTATGTTCGTGGCAAATCTTGAAAACAATGCCCAAGAAGAGGAGTCTGTTGGCGTTTGGCATTCATGGGAGACGCTAGGTCCGCGATCGTCTGATACAAATTTTAGAAATTTTGCTCGAGAAATGTGTTTGGGAGCAGTTATAAATATTTTGTTGTGTAGATAAAGTGTAATGACCATAGGCAGATGAGTTTTCAAGTAGTAGCAAATAACTAATTGGTAAAGCGACGCGAACATTAATTTTCGCGTAATTGCCAGCCAGAACAATGGTCGGACACTTTGTGTTACCGTGTTAAGATACGAAATTTAATGTGGTTATCGCGATGTGATGAAATTTACTATAATATTTTAATTTATTCGTGAATGAACAATATTTCTATGTCGCGGGAAGTTTAAATGTTTTTTTATTTACATTCACGCGGCAAACAGTACCATTTCGCGGCGGAACTTGAAATATTTGTGAAAACTTAGCGATTTGTTGGGAAACGTTTTGCGGTGTGTGCAGTGAGTGAGCTGGCGGTATAAATGCGCGATCCTGGAAACTGGTGGCAGCAGAGACGACATTATAATCGTGCACTGGGAGTGTACGAATTGGCGGACGGCGACGCGTAATGTGTGCCGCATGTCGCAGTGCGCACCCATCACCAGAGAAGTTATGCATGCGTATTTTATTTGAAAATTTAAAAGAAGGCATCTGCGGAAGACCAAGTTTTGTATATTTTATTTAAAATAAGAAAGTCAATGGGTTTCACGACAGAATGCGGAATGCGCATTCGGTGGATTTTTTTTTTAATGTGATTTTCAGTGTGAATGGTGTTGTATTGTGGTTTGTAATTGAACGTTAAGGATATGATGTATGTGTTATGTATTGTTTTGCATGCCGTCAGAGGGAATTTTTCATTGAATTTGGTTGTTTTTTTATTAATTTGAGTATTGAAAACCAGAAAAGAATAACCAGAGGAATGGTAATAAACCGAGGTGAACATATTTGGGTTCATCAGTAGCCATGAATAAATGTGTTGTGATTTGAGTAGTTAGATGCTGACCCCGCGCGCGCACACAGGTACCTCGTTTAAAGCCCTGTATAGGGCAGTCACCGTATGCACGCCCAGGTAAGATTGTATGATATGTATAGCAGCTAGTGGACGGGAAAAGACGAGAGAAGTTATTACAATTAGGCAGAATACAAATAAGTAAGACAAGTGAAGAAGGAACCTATTACATTGGCAGCCGAACGCGGGGCAAGAATAGGTAGCAGCTGATATATACTCTGCCTATAAAATAACAATTAACAAGATCTAGAAGAAATTTTTAACAATAAATTTCAAATAATAATTCTTACGATGTACTACTCATTCTGTAATATTAGCAATATATATATATATATATATATATATATATATATATATATATATATATATATATATATATATATATTGTGACATACCGATATGTCACATGAAAATAAACTAACATTTATTTGAAGACTATATGGTGGAATATGCATTAAGAAGTTTAGACGATCGAAAGGTCAGCTACACCAAAATATAACGAACGCATGGATTGGCTGGGTGAGAGAAGGACGGTCAAATGTTATGAAAAAAAAGAAGGGAGTTTAATACGAAGCTTCGAGGGGTGAATCATGCAGGAAGATTTCATTCTGACCGGCATCGCGTGTCTGAACTGATCGTAGGTTGTGAGAGGGAGCGAGTGTAATGCAGATAGAGTCGGGTTTTTCAGATCGTGAAAGTTTAAGGACAGTAAATGATATTGCAGATATTGCATGTGGAAGTAATATTGATGCATAAATTGGGACTTTGTCGGGAGTGGTAATCGAGTTATAGGTTTCGGGACTATGTCATAGGACGTAATCGGGACTGATAATTTTGATAGTTTGACACCATCTTGGATAGGAGCAGAAGAGGATTTCTTGGAACTTTGGACTACGGCAAGCTCGCAAGATATTTCGACTGAGAAGTCTTCGAGGGACATCAACGAAGAATAGATAAGTTAACCGCGGTATAAAACTCTAAATTCAAAGATATCTTGATCAAAGGCCTAACATCAAAATCATTTATTAAATTCACTATATTGTTTGCAAAAAGGTAACAATAAACTTTGTTAAATTTTGTTCTTTAGAAAAGAAAGTGATCTTTCATTTAGTCAATCCAAACAGTAATGAACTAGGAATTAGAATCATTCTATTTCAGATTCCCAGCAGCGCTGTATAGTCTGCGGATCCTATAATCCCTTATAAAGGTAATAAGGATTATAATATATCGTGACCCATTGACGCAGCAAGCCGGACGCTAAGATCTTTGCAAGATATTAAAGTAGAGAGAAAATTTGTATATCTCAAAATGGCGCGCCAACGTGATGCATAATTTGTTATAATTTATAACAATTGGTGACACGGATAAAATTAGTCTTATAAATTATAATAAAGTGATCCAAAGGGAATCTGAAATTTATGGATTGACATTTGAAATTAATTGTTAATTATAAGAAAGAGCCAAGACCATTTCATTGGTGTGATTTTAAAATAATTTAACAGAGAGATTTTAATTTGTATTAGAATTCAAAATGGATACTAGGAGCAAAAAATTGCGTATGGAGAATGTTAATGTAGATGATATGGCGTCTGCTAATACTAATCCCGAGGGAGAAATCTCGCGTGAAATTATTGAGATTGAACCACAAGAAAAGGAAATAATGGCTGCACCGTTAGGAAATATGGACCCTAATAATTTAATTCTTAAAATGTTAGCAGAAATGAACGCAAAACTTGAGCATAATAATACTAAATTAGAGGGAATTACTTCAGATATTAATACTAAATTAGAGGGAATTACTTCAGATATTAATACTAAATTAGAGGGAATTACTTCAGATATGAATACTAAATTTGAAAAAAATAACGCTAAATTGGAAGGAATGACATCGAAAATGTCATTAGAATTGAAGAATTTTCGTCAGGAAATACACGAGGAAATAGTGCAATTACGGGTGGATACATCGGCTGAATTCAATATTATTCATTGTAAAATTGAGTCTTTTAATAATCAAGTCGACCAAATGCAGAGGGAATTAAAAGAATCTGGCGACAAAATTAATTCCAAAGTTAATAATTTACAGGAGAGCGTTGTGACATTGGGACATTTACATGACCAACAATGCGAAAAGTTGACAATCGTCGAATCGCGTGTAGATAACTTAAACGCAATGTCGCTTCAACATGGCGAAAAAATTGAAAACATAGAATCTAAATTAGTTAATTCGGATAGTAAATTAGAAAAACGAATACAGGAGGGACTTAGAAACATTAAAATGGTGCAAGAATCTGAATCTGGGAAATATATGTCGGACATTAAGGACAAGATTGAACAGTTAGAAAACGAATTCATACGTTCGCAGGGAAATATAGCAATGAATGCATCGGCGCTTGTAATACCAAGCCACCTAAAATTTCATGGTGATATGAAAGAACAACCGTGGTCGTTTATTTCAAAATTAGAGAATTATTTTATGATAAATAATATCCCCGAAAGATTAAAATTGCATATAGTAGAACAAGCCATGTCGTCCAAGGCACATCATTGGTTGACCTCTTTAGTACCGGAACCGACTAATTATAAGGAATGGAAGGATAAATTCTTAAAAAGATATTGGAACGAAAGCCACAAGTTTGATCTAAAATACAAATTAATGAGTGAAAGGTATAAGAAGGGTGGAGCCGAGAATATGTGTGACTTCGCAACACGTAAAATAGCAGCATTCAAGGCATGCGAAGACAGAATGGATAGCAATGAATTAATTAGAATTATTATTCGTCAGTTGCCTGTAAATATCCAAAATTTATTGTGGAACTCCATGCCTATTGATTCTGAGGATCTAGTCGAACGTTTAAGTCGATTCGACCAGACATTGAATAGTGATTATGATCGTAGTATCTGGTATCAATATAATGAAAGCAGGAACGAGAATAACAATGGAACGGGAAAAACAATGAATAATTACAACCGCCAAGGAAATTATAGCTCAGAAAGAAAGGATGACAGGGAAATAGTACTAAAATGGAAAATAAAAAGACAGGAAACGGGTATCCGCGGAGGTTCAAAGAGGACAATAAACGGGAACATGTGGAAATTAATGCGATTGAACAGGAAAACTCCCAGTGTTCGAAGTAAATGGGCGGGATACTTCGAACGATGATAATGAGGGCGTGATGGTTCTTAAGGAGTTGAATAGCATTGAAGTATCGGCGGAAGATTTATTAAGGGAAGATACGGACGAACGGGCGGAGAATAGCACGTGTTTAATTTTGAAGGGGATATTTCGGAATATACCTGTAGACATTTTAATTGACACAGGTGCTAATGTTTGTGCAGTGTCGGAAAAATTATATGAGCAGTTAAAGAAAAAGGGAAATAAAATTGAGGAGCTACCCACTAGGAGTTTGGATATTCGGACAGCTAATGGAAGGCGCATCGAAACGAGAAGTCGGCAAATTTGGGTGGAAGTGGAAGTCCAAGGGATGACAATTCAGTTTCCGGCAATTGTAGTGAAGAATTTGATTCGTCCAATTATTTTGGGGATTGATGGCCTAAAAATGTGTGACGCCAAGGTCGACATAGGTAACAGGAGTATATTGTTACGAGGTGACAAAGGGCAACAACATTGTTTAGGGATCAAAGACCAGGAGGGCGAAGATATGTGTATTTGCGATATTGCGGAACAAATTGAAGAGACCAGGGACCAGATCCACGCGGCAGCAGAGGGCGCGGTCGACGAAAACGGAATAGATGCTAGTGAAGCAATTGAAATGTTAGTCAATGAATATAAAGATGTTTTTGGAAGTTCAAGGGAGCCGGTAAAGGGATATCAATTTAAAATTGAATTGATGGATGAGGAACCTTTTAATCTGAAACAATATCCAATACCCCATGTATATAAAAGCGAAGTACGTAAACAAATAAACACGATGCTTGAGGATGGTATAATAAAAAAATCGATGACACCGTATGTAAGCCCAATAGTGATAGTTCGTAAGAAAGACAATAAGATCAGATTTTGTGTGGATGCTAGGAAACTCAATAGCAAGACCATCGCTCGTCATGAAAAACCGCCGAAATTAGATGAAATGATGTGGAAGGTAAAAGGAGCTCGGATATTCACGGGACTGGATTTTACTGCGTCGTACTGGCAAATTGGACTACACCCAGAATCGCAAAAATTTGTCAGTTTTTCATTTGAAGGCAATACGTATAGTTTTCAGAGGATGGCCTTTGGATTAAAGAATAGTGGCGCAGCTTTAATCAGTTATTTGGACGATGTAATACCGGATGAGCTAAAGGAAACTACTCTCATGTACGTCGACGATATTGTGTTATTCTCTACCAATATGTTTGAACATTTAAAGAAGTTGAAAAAACTATTCGAAATCTTTCGGAAGTATAATTTAAAATTAAATATTGGAAAATGCCAATTCGGGAGGAGGAATATAAAATTTATGGGGCACGTCATATCGGATCAAGGAATGTCGATGCAAGATAAAAAGAAAGAATTGATTAAGAATTTTCCGCGACCTCGGAATGTAAGGGAAGTTAGAAGATTGATTGGGGTGTGCAATTATTATTCCCGGTTTTGCAAAGGTTATTCAGAAATAATACACCCAATAATAGAATTGCTAAAGAAAGGGAGGAAATGGGCGTGGGATGCAAAATGTCAAGAGGCGTTTAAAAAATTAAAAGAACTATTTGAGAAGACATTTTTGATCAGTTATCCAGATTTCGACAAAAGAATGTATCTACAAGTGGATAGTAGTGGATTTGCCATGGGAGCTGTGTTGTTCCAATACGACGAAAAGAATAAGCAGAGAATAATCGCCCTAGAAAGTCGTGTTTTGACTCTTGGCGAACGACGTTTTACTATCAGTGAACGGGAAGCTTTAGGAATCGTGTGGGCTACGCAGAAATTACGGGCTATATTAATTGGACGACCATTTACCGTCATTACGGACCACAAGGCCCTAATTTTCTTAATGAGAAGTCATTTGAATAACGATAGATTGTTGAGATGGTCACTATGGCTTCAACAATTTGATTTTAACATCCAATATTGTGAAGGCCGTGATAACGTTTTGCCCGATTATTTATCGAGAATCAGGATAAAGGAAAAGGAAGGTAGTGTGGAACCCGATATTAATGCTATCCAGTTAACGGAAATACGACCGAAATGGACGAAGGAGGAATTAGCGAAAATTCAAAGAGAGGATCCTGTGGGGAGGCAAATAATTGAGCATTTTTCGGCGGAAGATAACGACCGACGGCAGGATGATCCGAAATTTTCAATGTGGAAGATGTACGAGGGGGTATTATTACATCGGATTAGGAAACGAGGGACGCAGTATCAAATTTGGATACCAGAAGCGCATAGGCGAGAACTGATTCTATCTACGCATCAACATTTCGGCCACTTTGGATGTAACAAAATTGAAGTAATACTAAGATCAAAATGCTATTGGAAAGGCATGGGGCGACAAATCCGTAAGCAAATCAGTAAGTGTGACGTCTGTCAGAAAACCAAACAGCCCAATAAAAGGTATGAGGGGAGCAGCAAAGCGATAATACCTACGTCAACTAGGGAAATATACGCTGTGGATCTTTATGGACCAATGCCGAAATCCAAATTTGGGAATCAATATTTGTTAGTAATAATGGATGTTTTTTCTAAAATCACAAAATTATACCCCATTAGAAAGGCGAATGCACAGAGTTGCATTACGCAATGCCACAAATTTTTTGAAGAATTCGGTATACCTAAAAAAATTATTAGTGATCTGGGGACGCAATTTACTAGTGGAAAATGGGAACAAGACATGAGAAGAATTGGTATCCAAATATGTTACACGACGGTACGAAATCCTCAAGCTAACCCCAGCGAAAGAATTATGAAGGAGATCTCGCGCTTATTTAGAGTCTACATTTCGGAAAGCCATAACCGATGGATGGAGGCCGTTCCAGTATTGAACTACGTTTTGAATAATGTTCCGCATGGGAGCACGCGAAGCACGCCTATAGAGGTCCACATGGGTAGGAAAGAAAAAAATGATCCGTTTCGAAGGATTAGGATACCTCCAGAAATAAGTGGGATCCCAGATGATGTGAGAGATACGCGAATAATTTATGACAATTTGAGGGAGGCAGCAGCCAAAAGAAAGCTAAAACAGAAGCAATGCTTTCGAGGCGAGTATAAGGAGGGTGATGAAGTGTTAATTAGAGTACCTCAAGTGTCGTCAGCGGATAAGAAGCTATTTTATAAATTTTTCCCGTTGTATAAAGGTCCGTACCGAATTTGTAAAGTATTAAGCAAGAATGCTGCGATTTTGAATGATGAAAACGGACGACAAATGGGAACATATAACTACAGGAACATGAAGCCGTATATGAGGGACGACACGCATGATTAAATATTCTGGTCATGACAGAGATTTGTAAATAGTTGTAAATATTAGGAGTAATAGTTTTTCTTTTGTTATTGTTTTGTTATTATGTGTATTTTGTCAGTTTGTGTAGGGAGTTTAATTTAATGTGTATGTGTATTCAATGAAGTTAATGGGGAGCAAATATTAGGCAGAAACGGTTATTAGAATACCTGGTGAAATGGTTATTGTTGGCACATTCCGAAAGGAAAATGTAAATAGTTTAAGGCAGCAAGAAACAAGACCTAGTGCAGTGCAAAGTGTAAAGTGTTAATGTCGTTTAGTGTGAAGAAGCAAGAAGAAAGTGTTCAGTTTTAGTCTTGTCATTTAGTTAGGTTGTAGCAAACCAAATGACGCTTGGAGAGGGGAAGCTGTGACATACCGATATGTCACATGAAAATAAACTAACATTTATTTGAAGACTATATGGTGGAATATGCATTAAGAAGTTTAGACGATCGAAAGGTCAGCTACACCAAAATATAACGAACGCATGGATTGGCTGGGTGAGAGAAGGACGGTCAAATGTTATGAAAAAAAAAAGGGAGTTTAATACGAAGCTTCGAGGGGTGAATCATGCAGGAAGATTTCATTCTGACCGGCATCGCGTGTCTGAACTGATCGTAGGTTGTGAGAGGGAGCGAGTGTAATGCAGATAGTCAGAGTCGGGTTTTTCAGATCGTGAAAGTTTAAGGACAGTAAATGATATTGCAGATATTGCATGTGGAAGTAATATTGATGCATAAATTGGGACTTTGTCGGGAGTGGTAATCGAGTTATAGGTTTCGGGACTATGTCATAGGACGTAATCGGGACTGATAATTTTGATAGTTTGACACCATCTTGGATAGGAGCAGAAGAGGATTTCTTGGAACTTTGGACTACGGCAAGCTCGCAAGATATTTCGACTGAGAAGTCTTCGAGGGACATCAACGAAGAATAGATAAGTTAACCGCGGTATAAAACTCTAAATTCAAAGATATCTTGATCAAAGGCCTAACATCAAAATCATTTATTAAATTCACTATATTGTTTGCAAAAAGGTAACAATAAACTTTGTTAAATTTTGTTCTTTAGAAAAGAAAGTGATCTTTCATTTAGTCAATCCAAACAGTAATGAACTAGGAATTAGAATCATTCTATTTCAGATTCCCAGCTGCGCTGTATAGTCAGCGGATCCTATAATCTATTATAAAGGTAATAAGGATTATAATATATCGTGACCCATTGACCCAGCAAGCCGGACGCTAAGATCTTTGCAAGATATTAAAGTAGAAGAAAATTTGTATATCTCAATATATATATATATATATATATATATATATATATATATATATATATATATATTGCAGAATGATACATACAACCATAATAATACATTATCGCTTGAAAAGGTTTTGCTACAAATTTTTGAACTTCCAAGAAAAAGAAAATATCAACCACTTCACTGACTTTTTGTCAGCTTGAAAATAAATCGAATTTAGAACTGAAAGTGTATTTTGATCCGTTTGTAACTCAGTCTCGCAAATGTTAAGCTTGTTCCCCGTTTGTTCAGTTGCGATATCTATTGATCTCTCCCAACATCAGACAAAATAATTTCGCCTTCGCACTTGGTGTTGTGAGAAAAGAAAGCAAATGGAACACGGTCACAGGCGAAATAATTGTAAAAGAAGTTTGAATGTTTTGACAGCTGATTTACATTGACTGCAATTCGTCGGAAGATTGACAAAGATGCTAAACGATAAGGAAAAGACGAAGTAGCCACGTTTTGACAAACAAGATTATTCTTAATGTTCTAGAATCGGATTGAGAGTTTGTTTTCTCTTCTTCCTGGATCCATAAACCATCTGAATTTTTAAAAAAATGTTGTATTCACCTGAATATATACATAATTAAAAACATATTTTCAGAAAAAGAATCTAAAATGTAAAACGTTTTTTGCAGAAAAAATGTACTACATCTTAAGACCGAAATATAATAAAGCTTCGTTCTGAAATAAACTGTTATAGTGGTTTTAGGACTCTTCATTCATAAATCTTAGCTGAAATAACACATATGAAGAAGAAAATTGCAGCAAAGCAATTTTTCTTCTCGGTATGTTTGCAAAGTACAATTTCTGGAAATTTACTCCATTTTAACCTTGCACAAAAATGATAATAATCACACTTATAATACAAAATATTATGTACTGTTTATTTTTAACTACTTCAATTTACTGAATAGTAAGTAAATTAGTTCACAAATTTCGAAGAACACGAATGGAGTAATCACTGAATGTGCATCCCGGACGGTGTGCGGTCCGTCAGGGGTGGTGTCTCAGAAGAAGTGTGTTCTCTTGGTATATTTTCTTTTAAAATTAATTACCACATACAACTTTTGATTCCAATCATGAGAATTTGAATTGATTTGAACGTATAATGACTTTGAATGTATAGATGACTTGTTTTGAAAGTATAGTAATGTAGGAATTGACTTAATCAAGTATTGAACTAGCGATGTAAAAATAATCGAAATTACTCTAGAAAGAAATCCTCAGTGATTTCTTTCCTTGTGCAGTAATATCCCGAATCTGTTACAGGCCTTGCGTTTAAAAAATAAAACGGTCTTTCATATAACGAACCTTTATTGACTTGAAAGAAAGGAGGAGATCCTTCCTTGACCTGCCATCTAGAGACGTCGCTTTCAACTAGAGCAACGTTTTGCGAGATGCGTCTCTTCGTGTACGCGAGACATGTGACACATTTTGACAAGGGCCAGGAAGTAGGAAGAAGCTACGTAATCCGACGACGTTATCTTACACCATGGGTTTCTGGAAGCCTTGTTGAAGCGGCAAATCGACCCAATTGGTCTCTCGTACCCCACATCAAACCAACACACGTCAAATATTGTGGTGTATCATTCATTTAGAGTAGTGATGGATTTATTTGCACTTCCTTGAATACATTTTCGAGGCGCTAATGAATTCATTAACAATATTCTTTTTTGTTTAATTTATTGCACCTGAGCAGTGGATAAATCACAGTATTTTTTGGAAGCTTTGATAGCGACACTTATTTAACTCTTCGTGAACTTTATAATTTGTAACTTTATAACCCACACAAAAACTCTCACCAAACGGAATATAGTCATCATCATAGGAGAGCAGAATGACATCAATTTGGGTGGTCACTTTACACCTGAACAACATGTTGACAAACTTCAGCGTGCCGCGCAAAAAACAAACATTATAGTCTCGACTCTGCCCTTCTGGTACAACAAACCAACACTATGCAAAGAAATTAGACCCGCAAACAACCAATTAAATCTACATCTGAGAGGCACACATGTTAAATTATTTGAGCTAAACTTTCTCTCAGAAAAACACTTCACCCTGCATGGTCTTCATCTGAACCTTGTCGGAAATCATGCACTTGGTAGCGAGCTTGCAAAATACATAATTTCACAACCTCGGCAGTATCCTACCCAAGACCCATCCCTACCCACGTCTCCTAGTTCTCTTCCGTCCTTCGGGACCCCTTTGGACCCAATTATCTTATCCCCTGAACCTAATCCTTGTACTACCTCTCCCAGTATTCATTCCTCTACATCTGTCGCCCCTCCTTCCTCACCTCTTGTCACTGCTGGGACACGATACGTTCTTCGACCACACACTCGAGGTAAAAATGGGATAAATAAATGGCAACTACAGTCAAATGCAGCAAAGAAACATCCGAGTAGGAACATACAAAAGATTCGAATAATGCATCATAATGTGCAATCTCTTTCAAATAAAACTGAATTTATCGAGGCATCATTACAGTGTGATCTCAGTCAAATAGATTTTTTTTGCCTTACAGAACACTGATTGTCTCAAAATGATCTAAGCACACTCTCATTTCCTAGTTTTTATCTTGCAGGATCTTATTGTAAAGCGAGGAAATCAAATAAGGGTTGTGCTTACGGAGGTTTGTGTATTTACGTAAGAAAGCGTATTGATTCTACATTCTTATCAGAATTCAATTTATATGTAATTGGAAGAGTTTTTGAAGTAACAGTCTTACATCTTTCAACGCTCAAAATTATCGTACATTGCATTTACAGACCTCCAACAAAGCGAGCTTTAGATTACTTCGTTTTCTTAGAAAATATAGAGATAATTCTGAACAAAATTAGTAATCTCTCTTTAAAATCCATTGTTCTATGTAAAGATTTCAATATTGATTTTCTGAGCGAATCTCACAAAAAAGAGCACTTTCTCAATTTACTTCAATCTTTTAATTTAGATATTACAGTGAATGTACCAAAATAGAATACATTTAAATTACAAAACGCATAAGATCAAATTATAATACACAAAACTACTATTAGATACGAAATAATAGCGAATAATCTAGAATACAGTGACTACGATGCACAAATTCTTTCAATTACTGATAACATGAACACTGACACAATAAATAATACACGAATGTGCAGAGCATTCACTGAAGTCAACATAAAATTATTTACGGGCTTCTTGCTGAAGGAATCATGACACGCAGTTTATAATGCGGTTGACACAAATGAAAAATACAATTTGTTTTTCCCAAAGCTTTCATTTTACTTTAACACACGCTTTCCTCTTCAAAAGATAAAATTAAACATTTCACGGAAAAGTAATACTTGGATCACACAAGGCATTAGAATCGTGTAAAAACAAACGAACCCTTTACTTTGTTTCCAAACATCATGACGCATTGCCCGGGGTCCATGTCTACTTCCGAGAACACACAAGAATTTTAAGGAGAGTGGCAGGCAAAAATGACAAAAATAATTAGAATATTTTGAACGCTAGAAACAGAACTAAAGCAATGTGGAATATCGTAAAAAATACAACAATGTCATCTTAATACCTTGTAGAGAATGCTGTTTTCAAGAATAACGAAAGACAAGCAAGTAATCCGGAAAAAGTTGCAAATCTCTTCAACCAACGCTTTTCTGGAATTGCGGCAGATCTCATTGCAGCCGAAATAAATATTTATCCGATTTAGATGAATTTCGGGACTGTTTATTAAAAATTTGTGCACCTGCCTTTATACACCCGTTAACTCGCATGTTCAAATGCTTATTTATGCACAGAAATATTTCTAGATATTTTCAAAACAGCAAAAATTAAGCCACTTTTTAAAAAAAGGGAACAAAAATGACATTAAAAACTATCGGCCAATTTCCCTCTTGTCAGTATTCTCAAAAATATTAGAGAAGCTTTTCTACACTAGAATGGAAGCTTTTCTCACGAAAAAAAGCGTTTTCAGACTCGCAACACCGTTTTAGAAAACACAAATCTACAGAAACTGCCACTTTTTCTTTTCTTAAAGGTATTGTTTCATCAATGAGCCAAAATAAAGAACCCATTGGGATATTTTTAGATCTTTCGAAAGCTTTTGACGTTATTGACCATAACATCTTGCTCTCAAAATTATCTTCATATGGAATTCATGGTATTGCCCTAGATTGGACTACCTCGAACCATAAACATCGAAGTCTAAGAGTAGAAATATCGTAGTGGTACAAAAGGACATTATTTACTTATCTTTCCAATTCTTTGCCAATTGAGCACGTGGTCCCGCAAGGTTCGATCCTAGGTCCAATTCTCTGTTATATGTAAGCGATATGCCCTCCTTTATTAAAAATGGAAGAACAGTTCTGTTTGCCGTTGATACGAATGTTCTTTGCAAAAAAGAAGCAATAAATAGCACAATTTCTGAAGTTTCAAATTGGTTTCGTAAAAACAAATTAATAGTTAACAAAGGAAAACTGTTTCAATGCATTTTCGCATTTCAAATCGCCAATCACATGCTTCATTGAAAATGAACAATATACAATTAGCTGATGTCAAAGTAACAAGATTTCTAGATCTCTCAATTCAGTCAAACCTCAAATGGAATGTACATATATAAGAATTAAACACTAAATTAAGTTCAATAGGTTACGCATTTGGAATTCCCTCAAATTCTGTGAGCCTTCATGCAGATCGTTGCGTGTATTTTTCAAATGTACATTCCCGCCTGAGATATGGCCTAATATTCTGGGGAAACCTGAGGATGGAAATACATTTTCCGAAACGTCGGCAAATAACCAATTTGTAGTTCCTTTTAACTTCTGACGAAGCCCCATTAACCTGCCTTCATTATTCAAAATTACTTTAAATTTGTCGACAAATATCTCATAATATTACTCCTACAAATTTATGATCAATTTATAGTACCAGAGTCTTACCGCATGAAACCGAGCGGACTTTCTAAAATATTGAACATAAAGTCATTAGTTAGTCACATTTTTCTCTTGTGTTCCAGAAACAAAATGAATAAATGTGTGTTTTTGTTTTGACATACTGTCAATAATAGGGAACGGGCGTAGTTTATCCTTGGGGGTATCTTGAAATAATTTTGGTCTTCTGCTGAACGTCCTAGATTAAAGTTTTTAACACTATCTGCCTTCTGTAAATCCTCAAAAAATATGGCTGATAGTCTTCTAATGTAAGTATTCAAGTATTCTACTTTCAGTTCGTTTCTAATTTGGCTACTTGACACATGCCATGGTGCTCTAATTATGCGCCTTAAACATTTATTTTGAACTACTTGAATTTTCTCTACGTTTCTGTTACCAGCTCCACCCAAGGCGCCCTTAACTACGACGATTCCAAAAGCCAAGAGACTCCAGTCCTGAGTCTGCGGAGCAACTGATAAGGTTGAGAACAGACGCGGCGAAACTAAGCTGCACTTCAATCAACGGCCAATCAACGGTCTAAGAAGACTTATGACGTCACAAGAGGGGGGCAAGCCGCGCCTTTTTTCCGTTCTGGCAACAACTTGTGGCAGATTTTTTAAAAAAATTGTTACGTCTATATTGACGCAACGCCCTAGCCCCTTAACGAGCGTTGAGCACCGGTACGGTTGAGTAATCCTCCATTTACATTTTATTTTACGTCTAGTGTCCATGAAAAACTAAGAGGTCATCTTCGTCAACTTAGTATTTTTATTGAGATAGGCGGTTTCCGACAGCTTTGCCGTCATCATCACTTTGCAATGTACACAAAAGAAAATATAAATAAATTATAAATAAAATACAAAATAAGATAGCAAATTAAATTACATATCGCTGATTATGTAACTGCAACTAAATTAAATTACAAGTAGTTGATAGATTTCAATTTTAATTACAAATAGCAGATAAAATAGTAAAAATTGAAAGCAACGGCAGGATTATAATAGACAGCAGTTCGAATTAAAAATAAATAAAATACAAATAAAGAAAGACATATTATGAGATTCAAAAAGATAGGAACAAATAGCAGATAAAATTGCACAAATTGAAATGCACCGGGGGGATTTATATATATATATATATATATATATATATATATATATATATATATATATATATATATATATATATATATATATATATATATATATAATAGCAGTTCAAATTACAAATTATAAATATAAATTAAGAAATATACATTGTGAGGTTGCAAAAGATACGAAAAAAGGGGGATAGTAATAATAATTAATAGCAAATGATATTACAAAGGTGGGGAAATAATAAGTTGAGCCGCTTTGCTTACCTCACTGATTTCGACAAAAGTCGGTAGACTGAGCCGAAAGGGAACGTGACCCGAGTTTTTTATTGCTTTCTGGAGATCCGGCGAGAGCAAAATAGACCTCCTCCGAACCCCCATAATATCACATGCCATTATTTATTATTACTATTCCTCCTTTTTTCGTATCTTTTGCAATCTCATAATGTATATTTATTTATATTTATAATTTGTAATTTGAACTGCTATCTATTATCTATATTAATCCCCCCGTCGCATTTCAATTTTCACAATTTTATCTGCTATTTGTAATTAAATTTAAATGTATCAACTATTTGTAATATAATTTAGTTCCAGTTACCTAATCAACTATATGTAATTTAATTTGCTATCTTATTTTGTATTTTATTTGTAATTTATTTATATTTTCTTTTCTGTACATTGTAGACGGATGACGGGAAAGCCGTCGAAAGCCGCCTCTCTCAATAAAAATATTATGTTGACGAAGAAGACCTCTTTCATTTCTTCATATAAGAACGTCAACAATAGCGAATCAGAAATTCCACACGTGTAGTGTCCAGTCTCATCATAGTCAGTTGTCAAGAGGACCGCTAGGTAGCATCTCCGCTTCTGCGCCTACTACCACACAGTCCAGCGTCACTACCCAGCGGACAGAATTGGGAACGAAACAGGATAGGGGTAGGGTTTAGGACACTTCACTGGGGTTGGACTAGCCCTGATGAAGCAACCAAACTCGATTTTGTTGGAACAAATTTCACATGAGATCGACGGGGTTCGAACTCAGACCTCAGTGGTGAAAGGCTGGCGGCTTCGCTATGATCCACGAGCGAGCTTCTGTCACATAAGAGATAAGCATCTTTACGATCAAGTATATTTTTCAGCGAAAGGGAAATCAGCCACTTTGGCGAATATAAGCAACGCAAAACTTGTAAAAGAGATCATTATCTTATTTTGTTTTGAAATTAGATAATGAAAATACCATTTCACTGAGTGAATCGCTTTCGATAACTTTGTATATGCAAGAATATTTAAAACTGCTCGTTGTGCTCCTGGCTCATCACATACATACTTGGTGCAAACGTGCCATTCTGTTCATTACAGCTCTTTATTTCTCGTTCGTTCCTTCATTTTCGTTATTTTCTTTCGTACTCGAGGTCGACAACATATAGGGAAAAGTAATAACAGTCCCACACGGTGCATGCATGTAACCACACACGGTTCGAGCGATAAGTGTCTTACGTTTCGTGACACAGGCCAATTGCAACGCAACCTACAGGTCCCTTCGTGATCACTATTACAGACTTTCTATCAACCACTAGTAGGAGAAAGGACGTTAATAACTTGCATTAATTAAACTAAAACATTGCGATAACCATTGCATGCTGTAAAAGTTATGTTCATTTTCCGAACAGTTAATTTTGAGAAAAGTTTTCATTAGCGAATACGATGTTGAAAGATTATGATTCTAAAGCACTTTTGATTGCATTGTTCCTAAGGAAACAAACGGCGTGGAAGTTATTCAGATATATTGATTCAATTGATTGATTGATTTTTTCGTGTTTCCGGGCGCGTCAACTGCTTCTGTCATTAGTCCCGTTAGTATAGTGCATGTTTTTTCTCGGGAGATGGCGGTGATTTTCCCTTGCTGGATGGCGAGATCCGGCACCGACCTACCGTCGGCTAGTGGGGTTTCCCCCTAACCAGGACTCTCCCACCAGCGGGGGTTGATCGGAAAAAACACGGAAAACTACCGATCAGAGCAGCCGGCCGCTAGAATTCTCCTCCACACAGCGACTGAATTCGACGTAGCTAAAAAGCTAGTGTCGCAAATCCTGCCGCGCCGTGGGGAGTGGGAACCTAGGACCTCCCGGTCAGAGGCGCTGCAGTGGCATCAGTTGATGCACTGAGCTACCACTCCCGGTATATTGATTCAATGTTACACATTAAAGATGGTGTACGCATAAAAAGGTCAGCTCAAGTTATATTATTGGTTTCATCAAATTATACCATTAAGATGCAACTCGTGTATTATTGAATTAAGACGTAACATCTTGACAATTAGTATGTTCAAGCGATTTGGTCTCGTGAGGCAGCGGCTTGGAGCTAATGCACGTTGACACTAGGGGCTGTGAGTTGGAAACCCACATAAGCCATAAATGTTGTCAGATGTATTTAAGGCATGAAGGCATTCCGAGTCCCTCGAACATTACATATACACTATAATCCAGCCATAATCTGTTGGACTGACAAGCAACTGGGTGCAAACTATGTGTTTAATTGACGGACCGGCTCGCACACGCAAACATCTAGAACAATGGCACAAACACCGTGGTGGTGCTGAGGAATACCGAGGGCGAATACGTGAAGGTAAGGGCAGAGATAGGGCTACGGGATGTGGGATGCGCGAAGGTGCTCTTCTCCACACCCAGAGCGCGAGCCTCTTGGACGCGCAAGCGAATAGGAAACTAATGCAGTCCGAGAAAGTCTGTGCTATTCGGTAGCGCTCCTAGTTTTATTTGGTTTAACATTTTATTAATTTGTGTGAGTATATTTCCGACCATTTCATTCACCTGTCAAGAATTAAAATAACTGACTGTATTACATTAAATTACGGGAAAATATGAAATACGCTTCAAGTAATGAGTTATTTTATAAATAACTGAATGAGATCTGCGAGTCATGATATGAAACAAAATATGTCGGAAACCTCACTTCAATCTTTTACGCAGTCGTAATATTCATTTTAATGCTAAGGCCTAACAGTAAATGGAAACAAGTCACCATGGAAACACTTGCCGAAATCTCTCTTCAACCATTCCTATTGTAACCGTACCATCGAGCCTCACCGATTACTAAAGTAGATCTGTCATTTGCCTACTTCGCGACGTGTGATTACACCGTCACGCATCCCTGGGAATATCTCAATTTACGGATAAACTTCCCTATTGGTAGTGGGTTCGTCTTTGTTAAACTACTGATCAATTAACAAGCCAACACAATTTTTCAGTTTTAAATAACAAATAACATATATTCTATTGAATGAAAATCACTGTACAAATGAAATTCACAGATCCTCCTATGTTCTCATTTTTCGTAAAATCATGGTAGCTAATTCCCTACCTAAAGTGCAGTTTTTCACTAAAGTAATAATAACTCAGATCCCTGTCTACAAGAAAACAAGCAATGGATACATATTTACACTTCACAAAGAATATCACACATGAGACACACAAATCATAGTACAAATATTCATCCTGTAAAAGAAAAATACATACACACAATACTCGAAATTCACTACTACCTTTTAAATCACTAATTACGTTACACTCAATAGTCACATTTGACCTTCGGCTTCTACAGAGCCTTTCAACACAAAATTTTGTTTCATAACGTCTCTTAAATGATTTGAATCATTAAAATATGACTAAATAAATAATTCTGTACAAAACAACTTCTATCATAAACATAAAAAATTACTTTAATCTGATTCTTGTTACGACTGTCGAAAAGAAATAAAACCACTGGCTAGCAAGACCAATGTTCTAAGAAACTTGCCCGATCAACGTCTGTTTTTGAGGGAAGCTCACATTACAACGTTTTGGCAAGTATAATGATAATCCTATCTCACAAGTTTTTTTCAGACTGAAATCTAATGAGTGTTCTTTCTGTGACTCACAACCGGCGAATTCCTCAAGTTGGTCCCGCGCTGTGTAGCTGGCCCGTCGCGCGACCCTCGCGCCTCAAGGGCGTCGTTCTTCTGCAAGGTCCCTGCGTTGCCTGTCGCACCGAAACTGAAGTATTCCGAACACCGTCTCCCAGTCGTTCGGCGAAAATTCACCACAGCTTTCGCAGAGGCGATGGTCACATCAGAATGCGAGTCCGAAACTCCAAGTTATGACTTCGTAATGGCAAAAGTCAAACTAGTTGTTGGATAATCCGTCTTTCTCATAACTCTCAAAATTCCATCATAGGATTTCCAAAGTGAAATTCCCAAAAATAAGAATAAAGAATATATATAAAGTATGAAATATATGAAAAATATGAAAAATATGAAAAATATGAAAGCTGTAACAAAGAAGAAACATGTCCTATGTTACAATAGTCCTCTTTTCTAGCAACAAGAATGCAGCAACGTGGTTTTACAGATTCATTTCGATCTATTACCGCCGTCGTTCTTTCATTCATTGCATTCTTATTTAATATTCATTTACTAATTCCATGTAATCTTACGATATTCACAGTACGTAAATCCATGAAAAGTGCTCAGTCAATTACCTTTTATTAAAGCTTTTGTGTTCCGCAATCTTCGCGTGTCCCTCGTCGACTATGTGGCGTACTCGTAGGCAACCATTCTCCTCGACGTCTCGAACCAGAAAGAGAGCGAGCTCTTTTGACGCAAGTTCACGCCACGTCCGTATTTCCACAAAAATTTCCTGATTGGCTACGGTCTGAGTGCGTTCAGAAATCCTTCTCTGACTTACGCCATCTCTTCGCCACTGTAGAAACTACGTGTAGGGCCTAATGTCGGGTATTATTGCTTCCATTTTCCGTTGGTTATAAATGTGACCGGCGACAAGCGGTTACACTATTAGCAACAGCAAGCTACTAAATCAGACGATGGAAACTAACTAGCGAAGTTGGCCAGTGAAGGGAGGGGCGAGGTGCCCACGCTCCCTCACTCCGACCGGCTTTCGCCCCACAGCTTGTTGGCCACACTTCTCCGCGGGGTCACGTGTTCTCCGACCTCGAAAGTACTCGTGCGGCTCGAGTTTTGACGGGGATAACAAAGACAACACGATTTATTCCATAGAAGTGGTGCATATGTTCTTGCTCGTTGTGCCTACATTCTCCATTATTACAATTCTTTTCCTGGCTGTGAAAAAGTATTCTCTAGGGAGCAGATATGTAATGATTGAATCCCTACTATTATGGTAAGCTCATGTTTATTTTTTTTTAATTCTGCATCTCGACTGTTTTTATTGCCTAAATTACGTACCGCCACATATAGAACTAGTGCTACTAAATGGCTTTTTTAAACAAAATATCTTCTCTAACAACCAAATCTCTTCTCTAGCAAAACAAATCTCTTCTCTAGCAAAATAAATTTCTTCTCTAGCAAAAGAAATCTCCTCTCTAGCAAAAGAAATCCCCTCTCTAGCAAAAGAAATCTCCTCTCTAGCAAAAGAAATCTCCTCTCTAGCAAAAGAAATCTCCTCTCTAGCAAAAGAAATCTCCTCTCTAGCAAAAGAAATCTTCTCTCTAGCAAAAGAAATCTCCTGTCTAGCAAAAAACACCTTCTCCAGCAAAATACTTTCTTGCAAACTCTCTGGATGTTCACCCATCCATATAATCAGCCCACTTATGATATTTCTTTTATTTTACGCGCGGCGCTTTAGCCGTAGTGTATTATTTTATTTATTCAAACTGAAATCTACCGTCCAAAGGTTCCTGTGGCGGAAATAGAACCAGTTGTCGACTGAACGAAGAATTATTTCCATTTTATTAGAAAGTTATTGAATGTTAATGGAGATTTATAAATTACCTAAATAGACTTGTAAGATTACACAATGATTTAACTTTTCTAAATAAATTTACTTTTCCGAAACTACAAGCCTAAATGAATATTGTGACATGCCAATATGTCATTGAATATTGTACAACATTTATTATAAATGG
>BLKR01007338.1:0-39192 GCA_011170035.1 Teleogryllus occipitalis | reverse complement strand
GATTAATCACTTACAATAATCATTAGATGTGTTATTCATCTGAAGCTTATACAATTTGTTAATGGATTCTTTGGAGGAAACTATTCCCATATTATTTTGTAGAGAGTTATTTTTATGCCAAAATTCTATTTTATTTTGTGAAATTTGGACCAAACTCTAAAAGTACAGTTTAAGAAAAAATATAACAACCTATCTTTCTGAAATAGCAGTGCATAACGTTCAGTATAGAAATTTACAATTCATCAACATATATTTGATCTTATCTGAGTACCTGAAGGTCCCTGAGGGCTTTCCTCAACTTATTGAATTTATACACAGCATATTTTTTGTACCTCTGAATTGTGACAGAATAAATTTTTTGCTGAATAGTATGAGAGGGAAGATAGTATGAGAGAGATCTAAGAATCTACTACTTCGAATAACCCGCCGATTTGAACTATAAATCCAGAAGTTATTGAACTCTCGACCTTCGTGCTGTGAACCAATAAGAAGTGATAAGAAAATTGTGGCGCCGACGAGAGTTTGGTACAGAAATTCATTGGCTTCTGAAAGAATACAGAAGAAGGTGGTAGTTATGAGTGTGACACACCCTTTTCTTTGATCATTGGAACGAAATGTATTGCATCGTACCGAGCTAAGGTCCGTACAGCTCGAAATAAGTGATAAAAATGGTCTTGTTGGGATAGTTAATATTTCATTAATTACAGAAATATTGAGAATCGCAAAGAGCAAGGTTATAACACGTACACAAAACGAGAAGAACATGCAATAATTCAGTTTATCTTTTCTTAAAACACATTTGGTTAGTATTGAAAGTTATTATTAGAAAATGAAACTAAAATTATTTAAACCTTTAGAACCTGTTGGAAATGTTATGAATCGGTACATAATATGGAGTTTATAAGACTTGAAACTGAATAGGATATTGGATATCCATGGTGATATGAGAGGTGCTGCAATGTGGGAATCTACAAGAGGCGATGACAAAAAAGTTCAACGAGAAAGGGACCGAATGAGAAGTCTATTGAAAGTTCAAAGTATATTTGAGTCGATAAACGCTGTCTGTTGCGAGAAAACGGAAGATATTCCTAAAAGTATTAAAAGTGAAGCTTCAAAACCTATGGAAGATTTACTGTCCAGTAAATCTAAAGATATGTATCGTAAAGAATACGAAATTTTCAGGGAGTGGAGGGAAAAATATTAAGAACATATGCAGGGACGTGATAGTAGCTTATTTTGCAGCGAAACGTACTGCATTTAATGCAGTTTCGTATAAAATATACGAAGGTTTTAATTATTAAGAGTGAATGTGTTATTTCCATTAATAAATTATTTAGTACAAGTATGTTTCTATGAATATTCCTTAATTTTTCAATAAAGTAATGTTTTTGTATTAATCATATTGTTGAGTTCGGGGCAGTAGCGTTTATCGCGACAATTGATAGCTTTTTCAGATCAGGGCTGTGATAAATAGCCATTTAACTTACTCTGGAGTGGTAAGTAAACAAGCTACAAAGACGATCGAATGAGATAAAATATTTTGAACACTTTCAACGACATAACTGAAATGACAGATAAAAAAGCAGATGTTGATTTTATGTAGATGTTAAATCCGATTTAGGAGGTATTACTCCACCTACTGAAGCACCATGATAGAGTCCAAATGTTTCATAATATACTCTACATAGCTCATGTTGTACAGATTATACAGAAGTAGAATCAGTGGCGGATTAAGGGGGATTTTTTCTCTAGGCCATCCTCCAAGGCCTAGAGAAAAAATAATAAAATGAAAAAAATTATGGAAATATAAAAATTAAATATAAGTTAATTATCTGTTAACTCTTAAAAAGGGCAATATGTTAAATGTAAACTGTATTTAATGTATAATATGTCATTTAGTTTCGTTATTATTTTTTAACACATTTTATTTAACTTCCTGGGTTTACATTAAGTTCTACCAATAAATAAGTTTTCGTTTGTTACCTTTCATTATTTGGCAAAATTGACTTGTTTATTTATGTCAGCAGTGAGGATTTTTTTGTTTTCAAATTTATCAACTGGATTTATCCACCTTTTCTTTACCAGAGCCCTGTAATAATAGTTTTTCTGCCGAAAATTCGCTGTTTTTTTTCGCACAGCATTACATCTCTCTACTCCGTAGCGAGAACGTAAGAAATAAAAAAAATATTCGGCGAGCGGGCACTGATTGGTTGACGTGTGTGCGACAGGTGTCGTGGATCCGCAAGCGCGATCTGCACATCCTGACGGCGGGCATCCTCACCTACACGAGCGATGCGCGCTTCACGGTCATCCGGCCCGACAAGTCGGAGAACTGGACGCTGCAGATCAAGTTCCCGCAGCAGCGGGACGCCGGCATCTACGAGTGCCAGGTGAACACGGAGCCCAAGATGAGCCTGGCCTTCAGCCTCAACGTCGTGGGTGAGTGCCTGCCTTTCTTTTTCTCTTCCAAACAAGTTCCAAACGGGGCACACTCAGTGGCCCACTGATGATTGTTTGGTTTTATAGATTTCAATGTTTTCAATTAAAATTAGTGGTTTTGTTTATGATGTGGTTTGTGTTCAGAATGTGATGCAATTTTTCCACAAGGGATTGTTAGAATTTGATTTATTATAGCTTCCTTGGTGGTGGGAAAAACACCTTAGGCTATTCACTGGAAGTCTGACAACTCAGAGTGAATTTTGGAATTATTTGAAGTATTTTGTCTTAGCACAATATAATTTAATTAATTGTTATTTTATGAATACATCGGACTTGATTTGCCATAAAAATTTACAACTTTTGCTATTAATTTAAATAAAAGTATTCTGGAAATGTTTTTCAAACTTGATAATAAAAACATTTTTTCAAACGAGAAAACATTAATATTCATTGATTATACTATTTATTAATTTTGTGTAATTGTCTAATATTTGAACAGGATGAAAATTAAAACTTTGTATTCCGTACCCTTTTCATACAGTATTACAAGAGATCATTTGTTTCATGATATAGCTGTGGTTAAGGAGCAAATATTCCTATTAAGTTAACTGCATATATTTAAGATTCTGTAATTTTATTTTTTAACTTTAAATATTAATTTTTGATGTTTTATATACATTGCATACTAATTAACTAGTTGTTTTAACGAAACAGGGAATTCTCGACAGTAAAATGTTATCCATGATATAAAATTTGGAGAACTGGACCTTGTAGGGAAATATTTTAAGATCACACCAGTTTAGTTTATGTTTATAGAAATATCTGTTTCATTTATTAGAACAAGAATAATCACGTTGTCATTTCTTGAGCTTAATTTCTTGAATATTTTCACTTAACGTTAGTCCATGGCTCCGATTTGATAGAAACTGTAGAACGTACCAGTTGTGGGAGTGAATCTTTTAGCCTCCTGACCTGAGGGAGCCGGTTTTTAAATCCCAGCCTCTCTGAGGATTTTTATCCAGGAATATTCTAATGAAAGCAATTCTGTTAATTAATGAACCTCCATTCAATGAGTACCAAAGATTTAATGGCTTTTAATATCGTCGGGAGCAAGTCAGGCTGCTGCTCGCTGCTTGCTATGCCATCTCCTTGAAATGTGGAAGAGAAGAAAGTTCAAGCTTTAAACTATGTCTTACGTAATCGACGGGTTGCTCTGAAATACAAGTTGTACTTTAATCTATTACAAGTATTTCTTTCTCTTTGAAACACATTATTTCATGTCGATAATCGTTGTAAAAATTGTTGTGTTTCGAATATTGGTTAATATTTTTGAAAATATTCAAGTATCGTAAAATGTACTTATAAAAGAGCTATTCGTATTTTGATTGGATTCGATAAAACTTTCGGGAATAATGATTTAAATAACTTTTAGATGCTTTGAAAAGAAAGTATTACAGAAAATCAAATTTTAGGAAATGTGTGCTCAATAAATATTTTCATAATCTTTGCACATATTCCTCAAAACATATGTTTATATACTCAGCCACTACTAGTACTCTTAGTTTATTTTTCCAAGAAGTCAATTTTCTAATAATAAATTCAGTTTGTGGGTGAAACTAAAAATACTCAATTAAAATTGTTTGTGGGCGTGATAAAGTAGATGATGGTGAAAACAGTGAAGTGGAATTAAATTACTTAGAATGACAGATTCCCGTATGTCAGTGATCAAGAACTTTCAATAATTTAAAGATAAACATCTGATATAAGCATACTAATAATATGAAAATATTTAGTCTTAGGTGCTATGATATTAGGATTACTAGCTCCAAACAAGTATGTCAGTGGAGTTGTCGCTCCTTATTTTTCTTTTAAAATAGAGTATTTGATGGCCCCAACAATCAAGAAGCAAACAGTTTTTAATGTTACTAGTGCCGATCACATATTTTAATTACACTTTACTTTCTTGACATGATATATTGTCATTTTTGTTGCAAGAAAAAATTGAAATATTCAATATACTATTTTGGATCCACAAATAAGATTACGCGACCAGTGAATTTTAGAATCAATAAGAAGACTCTTTTTTATTTTTTGTTTATTTAACATTGAAGCCAGTTAAAACTGTGTTTAATGTACTATGCAACAAAATGCAATTAGTACATTTAAAATATGAGATTTAAACCAACATCACGTACATCATGAACTAACACACCTTTTACCTGAGTTTCAGTACTTAATGTTAAATAATACATCCTGGAAAACAGCAAGTAAATAGTAATAAAAAAGTTACGCAAATGCCATTTCTAACTTGAAATCTTTTAAGTACCTAATCAATAATGTAAAAATCATGTTTGTAAGAAATAGTAAAACGAATTTGAATATGATGATGATGAGGGGAATGATGATAATGAAGGAAATATGACAATAATCAAGATTAAAGTGAGTCTCGGAAATTACATTGAATGCTTCTTTATTTTATTATTTTCTTCTGAATACAGTAGAAATAAGCATGCAATACAATTTCATCATAATGTTCTATTTGCATATAAATTTAGAGATAAAGTATACATGAGACATGTCATTGAACTTCTTTTCTCTGAAATAGTTTACGGCATTTTATACAAAAATGTTGCATGGTAGTACATGAGATAGTCTAATCAATTTAGTTTTGTAAATTATATTTCTTAATCCAATTCCAATTTATCTGAAAAGAAATAGAGAGCAAATCTTTGCAGTTTAAACTTGTACCGATAGCATTCCAGCCTTTGTCTAAGGTTGATCTTAATGATGATGCTTGGAAGGGGGAGTCCCGATGTTGTGACTGTAGTTTCTGCACTAACTACTTTACCATACTGTAATGTACTACCCTACTTTACCCTACTTCACTCATCTTTAATGTACTTGCATAATGGAAGACAATGAATTTGATTTTAATTAGTGGCAAAATATACAATCAAAGAATGTCATTTGGCCCTTTTTAAAATAGAAAATAGTTTGTGTGTGCACTTATGAACAAAAGATCCATGTAATAATTTCACAGACAACATACAAAATATTAATATGATGTTAACTTGTTGCGAGTGTCTTCGAGGAACAGTAGTTTCGTGCAGGGGCTGCTTGGATAAATATTATTCCTGTGACAAGCTTTGCAAATTCCATAGCAGTCTTCACCCATTTAACGTATGTCGACAATACTAATTTTCCTTGATCTGCAGAATATATTTAACTAGTACTGTCCCATCTTGCTTTCTTCTCTGCTATTGTTGACTCCACTTCTCGCGCCAGACTGTTTATCGCCCTCATCCCCTCTCCCCCCGACGCCGTGCAAATTCCACCGGTCCTCACTCCCCCGCACCCTCACCCTCGCCCTCGCATTGCATCGCCCTGCCTTCCAGCCCCCTTTCCCCGCCCCGCCCCCTCCATCGCCGTACACTTATGCCATCCCACCTTCCATTCCATCGCCGCTAGTCTCCTTGTCAGTCCCGTCCCCACCACAGTGCCGTTCCACCCCCACCACAGTGCTTTCCCGCCCCCACCACACCCTACTTCACTGTTGCCCCCACTACAGTGCCGCCCCACCTCACTCCCTCCCCCACCTCACTGCCGCCCCCATCTCACTGCCGCCCCACCTCACTGCCTCCCCACCTCACTGCCGCCCCCACCTCACTGCCGCCCCCACCTCACTGCCGCCCCATCTCACTGCCGCCCCATCTCATTGCCACCCCATCTCACTGCCGCCCCCTTCTCACTGCCGCCCACGCTTCACTACCGCCCCATTTCATTGCCGCTCCATCTCACTGCCGCCCCCATCTCACTGCCGCCCCCATCTCACTGACGCCCCCACCTCACTGACGCCTCTACCTCACTGACGCTCCCACCTCTGCCGCTCCACTTCACTGCCGCCTCACACCTCACTGCCACCCCCATTTCTGCCGCCTCCACCTCACTTCCGCCTGCACAACTCTGCCGCTGCCACCACACTGTCGCCGTCCCCACATCCCCATCCCCATCTCACTGCCGCTCCCACCTTCCTGCCACCCCCGCCATCAACGCCACT
Organism: Teleogryllus occipitalis; assembly: GCA_011170035.1. Classification (NCBI taxonomy): domain Eukaryota; kingdom Metazoa; phylum Arthropoda; class Insecta; order Orthoptera; family Gryllidae; genus Teleogryllus; species Teleogryllus occipitalis. Next base: position 32,696 of record BLKR01007338.1, on the reverse strand, counting down.
GTGCCATCCCGCCGGCCGTTCCATGGCCTCTACATCACCCTCGCCTATCAGCCCCTCAGCGTGCCGCCCCCGTGACCCTACTGCCCGCCATCGCCGCTGCGCCCTGCCGGCTGGAGCATCCCACCATCCCCGCCACCCCCGCCCACACCTTCACCACGAGGTGTGCGCCGTGCGCCAAGCAATCGGAGCCGCGGTCCAGGGCAAATATTGACCCCCGCCCACCTGGCGGCGCGGACCAACGCGAGTCGCCCCCCCCCCCGCCTGCGCTAGCACACATCGCCCCCACGCGCGCACGCACCTCGGTGGGACCCCGAGCTCCTCCCAAGGCTGACGCTCCCGCTTTGGACGAATGGACCGCACTCTGAAAAGTTGGCTCAGGCCACGGATTGACAGATTTCGCTACATTTACGTGTCGATGTTTGCAACATACACGGCACATGATTTACACATACTTTTCGGAGACGTTCAGTTCCAGTTGGGAAGTTTTCGAGGGGTGTGCGACGTATTTGAATTATTAACCCTATATTAATCCTTATCCATATTCCACAATAATTAACACTGGCGGCATTAGTATTTGAGATTGTACTTCTACATTCTCTAGTGTTTTAACCTATCCATTCCTAAATTTAGATAATGATCGTACGGAAATAGTAAGTACACAAACAAATATCAAAAATAATACTCTTACGAAAGTTTAGTATTGCGTTATAACTCCTTAACGCATACGCTTACACACGTGTGACTTCAGTACATCACTGCCACTGAGTTACCTTCTTCATTACGCACATCATGTCGCCTGAGAAGTTGAAACCGCAAAACACAGGAATAACCTTCGACGCCCTGTATCTTCGGAAGCGTGCGTCGCCATCCCAAATTCATGTGAGTGCTGTCTGTTATGTGAAGTTCGCCGTTCGTTTCTGGAACACTGACACAAACATCTAACTCTCTCTTTTGCGATTTCTTATGTTTTAATATGTAAGCAATTAGACTGGTGATGGACAAAAAGAGAGCTAATGCTAGGATAAGAATGGTGACATTCACGCAGTCTGGCCGAAGGATTGATTCCTCATCTCCAGACGAGTCATTCACACGATCAAGAATGTGAACACTTTCTTTGTCTATCTGCGGCCTTAATGTAGACATTTTGTGACACATTCTCTGACAAATTGTTTTTGAGTTAGAAAACATCTGCTCTTTTGTGTCCATCTCTTCATCCGAAATTATATCGCTGTTATTAATGATACCAGAGCCATTTAATTCATCAGTAGAGTGTTGTTTATCGTCTGATGTAATTACACTTGTCGTAGTCGAAATGGTTGTCGAAGTAATGGATACCTTAGATGGATGCGTATGTTCCACTACGCATTGACTGTTGAGAGTTTGGCTGACTACACAGAGAAAAATAACAGCTTCGTTTAGCACAGCGTTAACACACGCGCAGTCAGATGTAACGCCGAAAAGAGCCCCGTGTGCTCCCACGCGCAGAAGGAAGGTGCGCAGCCCTGGGTCTTCGCTGCGCAGAGGGTTCCCGCGCAGATCCACTTTGCGCAGAGAGGAACCATCACCCAAAAGCGTCATCGTCGCCTTCATGTCTATCGTCGAAATTCGATTGTCTACCAACGAAACACTTCGCAAATTTTCATTGAACAGAAGATGCGGCACCGCACTAAACGAATTATTTGACAGGATCAATATTTCTAAACTAACGAGCTCCAAAAACACATCCTCTTCCAGCACTGTTAGTAAATTATTGGCCAAATTTAGTTCTTTAACTAAGATCATAGATGTGAAAGACGATGTGGAAACGAGAGTCAATTTGTTGCTTGAGAGATTTACTTTTTGTAGAGACTTTGGTAGATTGGCTACAGACTTTATTGCGTTGTAAGAAAGATCAATGTATTGAAGTTCGTAAAGACTTTCTAGAGAGTATGAAATAAACTGAATGTCATTATGCGATATATCGAGTCGAGTGGTCTTAAAACAAGTACTCACTGATCGAAGATATTTAAGATGGTTTCGGGACACGTCAAGTTCACGAATATTGCATTCGCCAACGAGGAATTCTTCATTGTTCATGTATAACTTGTTTTGGGCAGCGTACAACTTTTCCAGACGGTTGTCAAAAGGTAAATAAATCTTTTCAATTTTATTTCCTGACACATCCAGTACCTTCACTTCAAAAGGAACATGAGACCCAAGTTCTGTTAATAAATTGTAAGATATGTTGACGAATTCAAAGTGAACAACATCATAAGGAACGTTCTTCAGTTTGTTATGTGATAAATCTATTTTCTTGAATACCATACAGTGACTGGGAATTCTTTCAAAGAGAGTGTTACTAAAATTTCGAGAAGAACAATCAATAACCATGTAGCCAGTTTCACACTTGCAAGAAGCTTGCTGCCCCGTTGTTTCCTGCAACTTTACTAACATAAAAACTGCTAAAACATGCCACTGCGCAGTTGCTGCCATTCTGCGTTGAAGTCTTCTCATGCGTTGAAGTGTTCTCATGTAGAGCTCTAAATTATTTTCTCTCCAGGAAGTTTGTACAAATATGATACTTCATGCCCTGCAAATGTTTGAGGCTGATACGTAATATTACACATGGTAAAGTAAAATCACTTAAGAATTCACAAAGATAAGTGCAATAAGGAAGTGTAAATAAAAACAGTATTGGTACATGATAAAGCAATGTGTAGCCTTCGAAATTGAATTCCTGCGTTAAGAGCTACGGAGAATAATTAATCAACTTTCCATCTTATTTTATAAATAATTTCGTTACATTTTTTCCATTTAAGAAGCCATTTTTAAAGGTACAGTATTTATGAAACTTCTGGGTTTTTGCTTCGTTTATAGTTCAGAACAGAAATTATGTGTATGACCAGGGCTTGCGTGGTTTGTTTACTAAAAAACAACGAAAATATAGTGGACAAGAAAAATACTCAATTTTATGCTTTAATTTTATTGTAATTGAATTTTTGACTCTCAGAATTTTTATTTTAATTTTCTATTATCTTTCAGAGTACTCAAAGTCTCGACCTTCAGTCATATTTAAGAGAATTGCACGTTTTTCTACAATAACAGTGCCATGCAAAACGTGCTAATGAAACTCCTTCAATACGTACGTTCAATTTATCATGGCATTTTGCCTGAGAAATTCAACGCGCGGAGGGGAAACATACGGAGCACCGATACTGAAGGCGGGCGCGCTGTGTGTCAGTCGGGGACGTGGTCATTACGTTAACAAGCAGCGCGCCGTGGCGCAAGCGCGTGCAGTTTCCGCCCGGTGCCATTGAAGCAACACAGCGGCGCGTGCTGCGTGCTGCGGGTTAGATTGCCCGTCATAGCACGGCCTCGCGGTCAATCTTTCACGAGGGCGGGCGTGCGGCGCGGGGCGAAGGGATCCGCGGGAGGGGTGGGGTGGGGTGGCGTGGCGCGGAGAGGTGAGAGTGGTGGGGGCAGAAGGGGGACGGGGGGGGGGGGAAGGGCCGCGCCGCGCGACGCGTGTGGAGGGGAAGGGCAAGTTGCAGTGCGGGCAAGGCTGGCATGACGGGAACTAGTTCGGGGTTGTCCAACAGGCGGCCCGCGGGCCGCATGTGGCCCACGCTGCCAATTATTGTGGCCCTCAAAGAGTTATTGTTGAAAGTGAAAGTCCCTTGCATGTATGTGGGCGCGAGAACATAGTGCACCTAGCGCACGCACCCGACCTCGGTAAACGCACTCTTTAATGTAAAAGTAGGTTGTTTGATTTAAGGGTTTTTTATTTATTTTTTATTTTTTGTAAATGCGGAAATTTACTATGATGCCCATGTGATTCGCTGCGTTATGCTAATATCACGAATGGTTTCATTCACCGCCCCCTTCGTTTCAAAGCAGCCAGGCACAGTGCCAAGATCAACAATGCGGGGAGGTCAGATGTGGATCGTCCGAGTAATGAAAATATGGCCCGTAACCGTATTAAAGGTTTTAGTTGTGGCCTCTGAAGCCGAACGAGTTGGACACCCCTGAACTAGTTGAAGCAGAAAGGGCAGGGCAGAACGGGACGGGTGGGTGTTGCGGGCGAGGCGGACAATGTAGGCGGCGTGCGAGCGAGGCGGGGAGGGGCAAGGCGTGGCGGGTGACCTGGCTGGCGGGCGAGACGGACAGTGGGGGTGGGTGCTCTGGCGGGGCGGGCGGGTGGACGAGGCGAACACTGAAGACGGGTGGATGGGAGCGGGGGCGGGGAAAGGGGGCGGGCCAATGAGCGGTGGAGCAGGCGGAATGGCGGACGAGGCAGATGGGCGTGAGGGCGAAGTGGAGTGGCACGAGACGGGTGTGAGCAGGGCTGGGCGAGGGGGATGGGGCGAGCGGGCAGGCGGAATGGCGGGTGAGGCTGATGGTGTAGACGGGCGTGACGGCGAAGTGGAGTGGCACGAGACGGGCGGGCGGGCGGGCGGGCGGGCGTGGGCAGGTCTGGACGAGGGGGGTGGGGTGAGCGGGCAGGCGGAATGGCGGGCGAGGCGGGTGGTGTAGACGGGCGTGAGGGCGAAGTGGAGCGGGGCGAGGCGGGCGGGCGTGGCTGTTAGCACTGTTATTTGCCGCCGGGGCCATATGGAGGCGAGGCCAGGCATTCGCCGCGCGTCCACCTCATCGGGTCGTGTGTCGCGTCGCGAGTCGGGGCTTCGGTGCGCGATCAGATCAAAGGAGCGCCCCCACGCCCCCCACACAACGCTCTCTATCTCTCTGCCGCTCCTCTCTCCACCCCACGCGGTGCCCGGATAGTCTCCTCTGCGCCCTTCTCAGACATAAAAAGCAAAACACGAATTTAGAGCATCGCTTTATAAAGTTGGGAATTGTTGGGCAAAAGAGTGTCACTAATTGCCAATGATTCGGCGCGTGATAAATAAATATTTATGCACCAAGAGTGTTCTATGAGTTTCAATGATAGAGCGGCGACAAAATGCCCCAGGGCCTTTGGCCCTAGGGGGTTTTTGTCGCCCAGATCATTAAAACCAGTTAACGCCCGTGGTATGTACATAATTTTATTTTTTACGTAACTTTACTGAGTCAGATTTACTCCTTTACTAATTAACTAGGTATGAACTTCACTCGGTTTTTCTTATCATATTTCCCTTCCATAATTCTCTTTCATTATTCCCCCTGATAATTCCCTCCATGAGAGAATATGTATCATCATTCAATTCATCGACGATCCTTTTGATCCACGTACGTTATGCAGTGTACATGGAGCTATCGTATCGAAAGCAATAACAAGCTATAGCGTATCAGTAAAAAATAAAGTTCATAATTTAAAAAAAAAATTATCAATATAGTTTGGCCTCTTAAATTTTTTATCCATAAGTACTCAGCACGACTAAAGCAATTTTACGGAAGTGCCGTGCATTTTCAGTCTTAAATTTACGGCGACACAGTGATTTCAGTTCCTATAGTATGAGTTTCTGAAAACAGGCCGATCAGACATTAAAATACTTAAGGCAAATATTTCTACTCTTTATATCGAAGATAACCAATTCCCGAATCTGAATTTGTTCATTTAATTTGTGATGATGTTTTTGGTTTTCACTGATCATGATTCATTTCCACTTAGCACTTTCCTTACAATGCTTTTTCGCTTCTCTCATTTAATATATAGCTCCAAAATAACACGTTTTTCGCCTCATTCCATTAATCTCATTTATTATACACTTTTCAGATATTCCAATCGTACTTCTTCTTTCTTCTGGCGTACTTACGTTCTATGTATTTTCTCTACATTTTTTTACGTTATTCCTACAATTTTGACTGTCGAGCACTTCGTTCTTTTTAAAATTTAGTCTCATTGATTTTTATTTTTGCCAGCTTTCAAATAAATTGAACGTTAATAAGCTACAAAACTCCCTACTGTATTGATAAAGACTGATTTATTCAGTAAAAATATAATTACGTTACCTATAAAAAGTATTTTCTACAGTAAAGTGTGATTTATGTAGTAAAAAAATACGTTACCTGTAAAAAGTATTTTTTAGGCGGGCACTGGTAAAAACAACCGCTTTCAGGGTATGTAGAGCATGCTAAAAGTTCAATTTCTAGTACTAGGGCTAAAAGTAATCCGATGACCATGTGTTCAGATAAATTTGTGAATGCAACAAAGGAAACTAAATACTTTCGTCTGATCACATTAGCTATATCTATCCTTTACCTGAATTAAAATGAAAGTCACTAGGGCAGTATATAAAGTAGTGTATGACACACGTGATAATAGTGATTGTATTTTACTCGCAGGATTTTGACAGTCGGGCTATCGCCCTCGTGTGACAAACTTTCGTACTCGCAAAAGAAAATGTCAGGTTTACCACTCGTATCATAAATAAGTATTACGATAGAGATAAATATTGTGTACTTTTCGATAATGGATGATCTTACGGATGTGGCGGTGCACCTTAGTTTGTTTCATTCGAAATCTACTTGTAGTATTCGAGCACTTCCTTCAAACTGGAATAAATCATCTTATCTGTATGAACCAAATTACGTTTTTTTTCTTTTGTTAATATTCCGAAAATATTCTGCAGGTTTAGAGATACCACATGTACCATCTTTTTTATATTAATTATCTTAAAAATACAAACGCCATAATACAAAATAAAATAATATCGTATTTCAAATTCAGAGCCTACGACCCCCATTGCGATAAGTTTTTTTTCACATAGTTTTCGTTGATCCCTTATCGAAACACTGAGATGCATCCTTGCTTTGTTTCTGAATCTCATTTATTATTTTATTTTATTTATTTTTGCTCGACATTTCTGCCTTTCAAGGGTGTTGATATAAGATTATAGGATATATAATATTTCAGGATGAATCATCTACAGGTCTAAGTGTCAATACACTTCCGGTATAGGCATGTTAGATTGATACGAAAAATCAGCTTGGCAAGCAAGTCTAGCTTCTGTTACGCACGAAACACTACTTATTGTTACCAAAGTGTCAAAAAGAGCGCTTGTAAAACTCTGTGGTCATGAGTCGACTAAGTATGTTAAGAGGAAAGGGTTAGGTATTCTGAAGTTTAAGAAAACGTTGGTAGATTGTACTTCTGCCCAACACGTTTTTAGTGTCTCCAATGTTACATAACGTGCAGGAAAACTTAAATTCTCCCTTGTGTTAGCAATTAGTTCCTTTATTCCGCGGAGAGAGAACCAGATGTACCAATCACTGTTGTGGCCTGTGTTCCTCGTTTCTCGCCCTCTACCTTCATCCCCCCTTTCCCCGCAGGCCCCTGACGGTGCCGTGTCGTCCGCTTATGACGTTGCCGCCGCCAGCGACGCCATCCGGGGCGGGGCCTAACAAGGCGACTAACCAGTCCTTTCGCGCAGGAAGAAGTCTCTTTCGGCTCCAACCCACCTGTCGGCTCGTAAATTGGGCCCAAAATGAGGTACGAGTTAACTCGCGTGCCATAGCGCGTCAGAATGCGGCCAATTATTCAAGCGATTAGCCAATTGGTAAGCCAATTAAGCAATTATTCAATCGAGTTGCTCTGTATTGCGTCGGTCGGACGATTATCTGGTTCAGCTGCGAGTCAATGCGGTGAGAGTTTTAATCAATGGAGGGGCGTGTTGAGGACGGTTGAAATGAAAGGAACTATAAAAATTCTGCACCCTTTCTTGCCGATAGATGTGATCGATAGGATTTATTGTGAAAATTGTTTGTAATTTTGATGTGTTTGTAGTGTACAACATGGTAGTTTAAGTATGCTCACAAAAAACAATTAGAAAGATCAGTCGAGTATTTAGTTTTTTTTATACGAGTAATAACGTATGAATAGTATTACTCGTATTAATACGAGTAATAACTCGTATTAATACGAAATAACAATTACTATCTTGAAAGTAAAATGTGATTACGCAAGTCTCGGGTTACAGCGGCCAGCATGATCTGGCCTGCCTGGTGGCTGAAATGTAAGACAAAATTTCACAATTCCATCATTTCAAAAATAATTCACTCTATATCCAGCTGTATATTACGACGGGTGGTTGATGTAAATCCACAAAACCTATTCCTAAAGAGAGATCTGTTACTATATTATCTATTACTTTTATTATTACTATAATAATTCTTTATTTCACAATTTCATCTCGTATAAATCATACATAAATCAGAACAATATTTATCTGAGAAAATGGCAATGGCGTGTCTCAGTGTAATTAAATCAGATTCGTCAGATTGACAAAACCAACAAAATTTCCTATAAACAACAAATACGTAAATACATCGTAAGTTACGCACATAAAAATATAGTAAAATAGAGAAAAGGGTCAATTTCAGAGCAAAGATCCATTTCGGAATGTACCAAAAACATTCCGAAAGAAAATTTTTAATAAATAATTTAATGAATTGAAATCAAAAAAGAAAAATGTAGAAAAAAAGATTTCCGATATTTATACAACGTTTTCAGTCGCATGTACGCGGTCTTACACTTTGATCTGATGGTCAAATCTCTATTAATTTTCCAGGAAAAGCGAAAGTCTCTTCAGGTATCCAAACAAGTGATTAATTGACTCTCAGCCGTCACTCTGAAGCATGTCTGAGAATTTGCCAGTCGGATCTATCATTAAATATACGGTTTTCTTCAGTTTCAATGACATATCATTATCAGACAATCAGATACATTATCTTCAATAAATGTGAATTAACATGCGCAACCGCCTTCAGGTATTCTTAGGGATGAAAAGTGGAATGATTTGCTTGTCATAAGCGAACATCAGTATTTCAGACAATAGTTCCAGATTCAGAAAGTCAGGAACTTACAGTTTAAATAACACGGGACCAAGTAAAGAGCCTCTCTGCTCACATCCAAGATAGTGTAGAATAATACAACGTATCCTAAAAGTTTTCAAATTGATATAATTTTTGAAGTAATACCATTTAATAATTATTATTTATTGACTTGAGTTATTAATTACAGAGGGAATTCTATTATTGGCAGTTATTTGCCATATCAATGTAAATGTAAGAGTCATTTTATCACTTTATATTTAATTTCTCCTTTGTTTTCTATTAGTTTAGCTCAGAAATGATCTTTCTCAACTTTGCTGTTAGCTTCAAATAACAGACTAGCTCTCCCAAGGTAGGCTTTAGAATTAATTTTGGTTGGATATTCCCGAAGAAAATAACTGTAGGGGGAAAACTGAAACGACTTCTGAAAGGAAACGACCTAATACGAGGTAGAAAAGTTGCTCGAATATAAGGTTTTAAACTCTATTAAATTAAACCCTTTCATGAATTATGTATAAACACTATATTAGTCGAGGAACAGCTTGGGAAGGAAGCTTGCTAAGCTCGGAGCGACGCGAGCGCTTCGTTTTGATGCGGCGGAAAGAGGTAGTAGTTGTTCCAGGAAGCGATGGCAACGCGCTCCTTAATCAGCGGGCATCAACATATTCATAAGCAGAAATTTCCGGTTCTTTTTAGCAGGAACGAAAGCCGCTACCCTTCGTCCCGTTCCGTCGTAGTATTTTCCAATGTTGCCACAAACTTAATAAACGACAAAACGCCGCCGCGCTACAGCGATGCCCAATTTGGCAACTCTAGCTGGAAAGGGAGCACGTTGCTGGTAAGTCGTGTACTAACTACAGTTGCACGGGTGGAGGATGCGAAAGGGAAGGGAAAGGAAATATTAAAGAGAAAGGAAGTAGAGAAATATAGAAAAGAAGTGAAAAGTGAAGGCCAAGAGTGAAAAGAAGAAACAAACGAAAAAGATAATAAAGAAGTAATTGGAAAGTGAGAAATGGAAAAGGAGATAGAGAGGGAAGAAACAAATTGGATAGTAAGTAACCAAACATGTCATGATGGGTGCTCCAGAACGAAGTTAGAGGATGGAAATGGCTTGTAACAATCTAAGTAACAGGCGAGCTGGATCCAATAGTGAACATATATAAATAAATAACCATAGTCAGGAATATCCAGAGATTGAATTATGTGAATGCGATTAAAAGTAAGCAATAAATTATAATATGATTAATTTGTTCTGGCACGTACATCTTTTGTTTTTCTGACACAGGAAACAATTGTTTTCGAGCCAAAAGATTAAACTCGAAACTTATTTTATGTAAAAACATCACATTTACTAATTTCCAGTTTCAATTCCATTTAGTCACGTAACGTTCTAATTTACTTTCAGACAAAATTTTAATTAACACTTGTTTTCAACGCTACCAAGGTAGTCCAACGCCTATCTCTGATTTATCCTCTCCGTCACCTTCTTCAGAAAGAATTGCATTGCTGAACGTTTGCAATCAAACAATTACCTCCCAAATTTCCTACAATTTGAAGTTTTATTTTTGGAATATTCTCAATAACATCATTGGAATCACCACAACAATGCAACATCGAATTTTTGCTTGTAAAATCAGAGTTTAATGTTCTATTGGACTGTAACTCTGCACATACATCAGAATTAAGGGCTATTAGTGCTCTTGTAAAGATGGGTAAGATTGGTGCAGGCGGAGAAGAGATTCACGAATTTTGTATTCGAAAATCGGTTTGTCTGTATGAGGTGGATGGATGACATTTGACCTGTGACATTTTCAAACTCTTTGGGAAAATGGATGATTTTTTCTTAGAAATTTTTAGTCTCATTGAATGAAGTGCGGTTATAAGTGTATAATTGTTCTGAATTTCATTCAAAACTCATATTTAGAAAATTGCAAAAATCTTTGAATTTAAAACACTAGCGTTTTCGTTTAGAAAAATGTGTGTGATATTTTAACTTTCTTTTCAACCAAATTTCGAGAGTTTTGCTTTAAACGCGAATTTGGGGGACCAGATGTTGTATCGCTTACTCTTATTAACCGGTTGAATAATGCAAATTCTAAATTTTAATAAAATCTTTACATTAATACAACATCATAAAATTAATAGAAAGAACAGTACATGCCGTCATTTGTTCAAACCGTCCTTTTGTTGTGTCAAGAACTTAAAGAAGGCCTTAGTCTACCGCTATCAAGCATGCATGAGTATGACATTACAGGTAGAAAATAGTAGTTAGCGAATATTTTAAATTCGAAGATTGAATGATTTCAAATGCAAAGATGAGTGATAACGCAAAGCAATGTTCGGGAATCGTCTGTTACAGGAGTATTATCACAAAGAATATGACTAATTATAATGCCATGTGTTGCATTGCGTTTTTAAGTTAAGGGGTACAGTAGAAATTTCTTTGGCATAGATTCTACATGCACAGTTCTTTGTAATTATAAAATATTTCAATTACATTTTCAGAAACCTGAAACATTATCTTCGCAGTAAAAAGTGAATATATCATTCGAAAATTTGCAAATCTCCTTAGCCCACAGCATTCATGTATTTTGTCCCTAAGTTAGATGAAGAATCTTCTATTAGATTCAAATAAAAAACCCAAACGATTCGTTTCAAATTTCCGGGGTGTTGAGTGCGGCCGGATTGTTTGAGGACTATCGATCTTCAGAAAAATCCTGTGAACGATTTAGGGAACGCTACTGTTGTCTTCAGACGGACAGCCAACGAGAGAAACAATTTGATAAAATAAACACCTTTTTTGTAGATGGAGACACCAAATACGCGTTTTGCGTCAAAAAACTGGACATCACTTTTTAGCAGCACCACAATATTTTCTCTACACTGCAAACACGGGAAAGTGAAAAGAAGGCGAAGGGCATGGGAGGCTGGGAGGGGGGGTGAAGAGGAAGGGCCGCAGGGATGCGGGCGCAGCCGCAGAGCAGCGAGGGGAGAGGACAGGGGTTCGAGGGCGGGGTGGGGCGGGGCGAGGTGGCGCCCTACTCCGGGCGGCTTTTCATCTAGCGCAATGGAGCGCGAACATCGTTCTGGACAATCATCGGTCCATCGAGCTGGCGGGCGGGGCGAAGCGATGCGATGCGATGCGACCCGCCCTCTTGGCACTGCATTCGTGCGTACGCTCGCGCAATAGTTTCTCTTGTTTGCACTGGCCAGTCAATTGCTTTGTGTTCTGGAGGATATTGATGCTTATTCGGAAGGCGGTCGGCTGCGGAAACACTCGACGAAGGGAATTGCCTGATTAAATTTGTCCAGTCGCGATCGGAGAGCGCTTGAATCGTCAGCCCATCAATGAGTATACCCGCGTTTGAACGCTTCACATGGAGTGGGGATGGAATTGTCACCACGAATGGAAGGGGGTTATGTCTCTATTAATATATCTCGATGAGAATTACGTATTTTTACTTCTACGTGATGCACTTAATTTTGTTCGTTTAACTTGACGATATGTCATGATGAACTGTGCTGTATCGTGGTTTATTTAGTGCAAAGTGATCTGAAAACCTGCTTGTAAATCTGAATTTTCTTTACTGTTCTTTCAAACGTTTTTTTTTATTTAAGAAAAAATTACTGTTAAAAGTATTTAATAAATAAAGAATTAAATAGAAAATGCAATTAATCGTCCCACTCCGGGGGACGAACTTGCTCACTTTTTCGCCTTCGAGGAGCTCGACAGCTGACCGGCGGGGAAAGCAGCTGGCGGACCTCGAGTGGCAGACTCGACTCAAAGTTGCGAGACATTCGCTGGAGGCCTTCACCAATCAGGCAGTCATAGCAGTCGCAGAAATAGTAACAGAGTCACACACAGAGCGACACCCAGCCACACCCAGCCACACCGAGACACACCCAGCCACACCCAGCCACACCCAGCCACACCCAGCCACGCCGAGCCACACCGAGCCACACCGAGCCACACCCAGCCTCACCCAGCCACACCCAGCCACGCCCAGCCACGCCGAGCCACACCGAGCCACACCGAGCCACACCGAGCCACACCCAGCCTCACCCAGCCACACCCAGCCACACCCAGCCACACCCAGCCACACCCAGCCACACCCAGCCGCACCCAGCCACACCCAGCCACACCCAGCCACACTCAGTCACACCGAGCAACACCCAGCCACACCTAGACACGATTCTGAGAGCAGAGAGAGCGACACTGGCATGCAGGCTGTTCGCCCAGCTATTACAGCCAGCAGTGTCTTAACCAGGAGAGAGGGCAACTTGCCCCAGGACCCAAATTGTTCGGTGCCCCAAAAGGTTTTTTAAAAATAAATTAAAAAATATATTAAATTTGTTCAAAGAATTGTCACCCCGACCGAAATTCGAACCCGAGCCTCCTGGTTTAGCCCAGTTGCTCTAACCACTAGGCTACCGAGACAACCAATACTTTGTACAGGTTCTTAGGCCTGATGTATTGCCCGTTATGATATATAAGGGATAATTTTATAAAAATATATTTATCTCTAAACCAAATTAAATGATATAAGTTATTTTTGTTGCAAGAATTGTGAATTCTGTTTATGAATTGGAGGAGGAGGGATTCTTTTTTGGTTAAAAAGAGGGACCCCAGTGAATCAACGGCCTCTTATTTCCTCTGGGCGCCCCTGGTCGTAGCACATGCAGCAAGATGTGCGTTGCCAGAGCCGGGAAGTACCGTCGAGTGTCCGTCGAGACGAGTGTCGGCAGGGCGCCGGGCATGCAGCTGAGAGAAGAGCCTGCAGGATTTTTTATTTATTTATTTATTTATTTTACGTCAAAAAACAGTTAAAAACTGCGTATGACGTGCTATGGGGAAAAGTGAATTGTGTGCACATTTTCAAAATTCTGTGATCCCTACACTAAGTCATATACTACTTAAATTTTGAATTCTTGAATTTTTGAAAGGGAGAAAAAAAAACTCCCATGTAATAAAATCTATTTTTAAGGATAAACAAGCAATAAATTTTGAATTTTGAAAGGGAGAAAAAAAACAAAAAAACTCCCATGTAATAAAATCTATTTTCAAAGATAAATAAGCAATAAATTTTGGCTCTTATTACTTCCTGCCGCGACAACGTGGAAACGATAATTTGAATAATTTTATTTCCCACTGAATTCTAGAAGACGTGCACAGAAAATGAAGTTACATTTATGTCCAGAAGCAAAACAAGGGCCATCTCAGCATTTGCTCAATGGATCAGGGAAACTGGACGAAAAACCTGATCGAGATGGGGTCATTGACCCGGAAGCTGTAGTACAATAGTTATTACAGGTTGTTTATACTCATTTATACAGTCCAAATGGTAAATAATGCATTATGTATCATTGTTAAAATTAATGTTACTTTTCTTGTGATGCTCAGTATAGTCTCTAATTGTATAGAAACAGTTATGCAGCAGAAACGATTTCACTTGTGATTTAAACTTTTCTATTGAATTTAATCGTTTAATGTCATCTGGCAAGTGTTGTAAAATAATGTACATGTATTGTATGTGAATTTTTTGTAATGAGCTGTTGATACTGTCACCTGATGAATATGATTTCTACGTCGAGTGTTATAGTAATAGACTTCGGCATTTTCTGAAAATATATTCCCGCCCTTGAGCAAGTCATTTTCTACAAAAACAAAGGATGAGTGGCTATCGACGGAGCGGCAGTAGTCAAGCGTCCCCTACTGGGCGCTTTCATCTGAGAAGTGGTGCCTCGTGCAAGAGTTAGACTATGTAGGAAGGAGGAAGCCCCAAACTTTCATTTGCAATCGAGTCATGTTTTTGAACATTGTACGATTTGAGAAGTTGTAACGGCTGTTTTGGTTTGAGCCCTTGGCCTTTTAGAATATCAAGTTTCTCACCCCTATTAGGCTTCATAGTGTAGTGAACTCAACGTGGAATACCTCAACTGGCAGCCAGGAAAACTAGGTCAGGTTCTCTTTTATTGAAAAATATTTTAATGTTCTGTGCAATTTTCTTTGTTGTATTTCGTAATTCGACAAATTATATTAATTTAAGTTTAACAGCGGCCACTTTAAGTTTACCACTGTGAAATTTGTAACTTTATTTCTGCCGTTATAAATTTTAAACCCATCAACAGATTTTCATGATAAAAAAATCTAGCATTTTATTTAATCATCACAGTGCTTTAAGTACTAACTTAAAACCTTTTTGTCGGGCAAAACCGAAAGTATTGAAGCATCTAATACCGATTTTTGTAATTTCAAATAAATCCCAGTGACATATTTTCGTGATACATTCATGAACACAAATTTAAACATTAGAGAAGCGCGTGAGGAAGTTGCATTCAAAAACAATTGCTGGTGTATTGCTTAAACATCGTTTTCTGGTATCTAGGTAAGACAGTGTTTCCAAACACCAAATTTAAGCACATCTTTCTGGAAACAAATGTATATAGCATTTCCATTAAATCTTTGTAAAAGATAAATGTCTTCCGAAAATAATGGGGTAATGAAGAGATAAAGAAACTGCAAATTCAAGTCTGGAAATCAAATGTTAAAAAGTATATGTAATTTACATTTTAAAGCAGAGGATCATTGTAAATCTGTTGGTAGATGCGTGTAATATATTAAAAAGAAGTGTGGAAAAGGAAATAGATGGTATGAGAGATACATAGAGTTTGGAATGGTAATGTAATAATGTAAAAGTGCTGAATGGGGTTTGTTGTACAAGAATTAAATTTTTGTTATGAAAGCGAAGCGAATACATTTAATTACGAGAAGAAAAGTCGAAAATATATTTGAGTGGTTGACAAATTCCTTTCAGAGCTGCCAATTGTTTTATTTCGTAGAGAAATGGCAACCAAGTATCAGGCTGCGTCTTTAACCGTGGCTCCCGTTTGTTAGCAGATCGAAATCTGGAGCGTGGCGTGTGCCGTCTCTGTGTGTGCTCCGTTCACAAGACGATCTCCAGGGTGCCTCCCTCCCCATTCCGCTCTCCTCTTCCACGGGGCTTAGTGAGGCTTGCCGCCGCTTGGGGCGCTCCATATATCTGTTGCTCCGTGGGCTGCATTGTGGCTTACGACGATCCGATGAATTTAATCCGACGGATTTGCAGGGTTTACGGCTGGGGTGCGCAGGGACGAAGAAGGTGGTGTGTAGCGGTTGCGTTGGCCGAGCCCGTGCTTCGGGGAACTTTGCAGACGGTTCTCCCGATGACGTTTGTAAGGAAGCTGCGGAGCAGTCGAATTGATTGATTTGTTTGGTATTTCCGGGAAAGTCAACTACCATGTCCAGTAATTACGTAAGTGTGGAGCATGTATATCCTAGGAGGATTCCTCCCTTCAACTGCTGGTTCTTGAGATCTGGCGCCGACCTATACGTCGACTGCTTTCCCTTTCCAGGTATTGTGAGGTTTCCCTCTCCTGGTATCTCTCGCCGGGAGCGATGGCTCAGTGCATCATCTGATGTCACTGCAGTGCCTCTGACCGGCAGGTCCTAGGTTTGACGGCGGCAGAATTTTCGACACTAGCTTTTCAGCTAGGTCGAATTCAGTCGCTGTCTGGAGGAGAATTCTAGCGAACGGCTGCTCTGATCAGTAGTTTTCCATTGTTTCTCCGATCAACACCAGGCGAGTGACGGGGCAGTAGCCTAACAAACTGGCCACGGACCGCGCGCGATCTTTCCTTCCTCTTTCTTGTCCTATCCTCACCACTTACACACACACTTATACGAACATGCATTACACTACCAGTCATGTCGGGAGACTAGTCGGGGTCTTACAACTTGTCCCGGCTGGGGTCGTACCACACTGGTGGGAGGTACCTGGTTTTGGAGAACCCCATTAGTCGACGGTGTCGGCGCCGGATCTCGCCATCCAGTGGGGGAAGATCATCGCCACCTCCCGTTGAAAAACAGGCATTACAGTTACGGAACTAATGACCTCAGTTAACGCGCCTGGATTAATTTACAATCAATCAATCAATGCAGGTATCACGCCAGCTCGGCACCACCCGCAGGCCGGATCTGGCTCTAAGCTCTCGTCTAGTCTCCCGACATAAGCGATAGTGTAGTGCAATACAATGATAAATGGGTGTGTGAGAGAAAAAGAAGGAAGAGAATGAGGAAGGAAAGTCATGCACGGTCCGTGGCCAGTTTGTCGAGGTATTGCTCCTGTAATGTCGTAAAAGCCAGGAATATTGTCAATCAGAGCAGACGGCCGCTAAAAGTCTTCTCCAGACAGTGACTGAATGTAACCGACCGCTCTAGACAGTGTCAGAAATCCTCTCGTACCTTACAATTTCCCGACCATAGTCGTTGCAGATACATTGATAATGTTCTTACAGTCCCAACTCAGAAGGTATATGATGTGAACTTTCTTTATTCGATTCTTCAGAATTCTTTCAGTAATGGGTACGACTTTAAATTTAAAATGTGGAAAGAGGGAATTAAATTTAATTGTATTCGTGCTACTGTACAAACAAGTTGTAGAACAAAATTCTGTAATGAATCACAAACGACGTGTACTTTTTGAGGTAGGGAAATATGATAATTAGACACCGTTTGAAGGGGATATAAATAGGCAAAATTGATAAATGAGAAATTAGATTCGTGAGATATGTGACGAGTTTTACGAGAGAAAATACGGCGGAGATACTAGAGCACTAGAGAAAATGTCACTTCAAAATTAAATGATCGGATGCAAAAGAACAGGAGGGGAGGTGAACTTAAAATGGTGTCGGTTATAATCTCCTTTATTTTTCTTCTTTTTCAGAAACACTTTTTAACTATTGAGACCTTGATTTTGTTCTAGTACACTCATGTTGTGAGAAACATTCTCATTGCAAATCTGAGTGTTTAATATTTAATACATTTTCATCCAGTACTGGTAGGTGAAGTTGATCGTTTCAAAATTAAGATGAGTTTCATATAATGGATCATACAAGGGCTTTAATAAATCGTGGTCTCAATTCCTTCACTTTCGCCAGTAAGAACTGTCAAATGTAACGTATTTTAACGAAAACTATACTACTTTCTAGATTGGACCTGAAAAAAAGGCTAAAACGTTGTTTTCATCGTATTGTAACATAACTCGGCCATGCATAGGCGGGGGGGGGGGCGTGCCCGGGCGTGTAGCGGGAAGGGGAAGGGAAGAAATGTGGGCGTGACCGGCAGCGGCTGACTGCGGTGCGGTGCGGTGAGGCGTGGCGTGGACAGCAAGCCACTGAACTTCAGATGTGGAGGAAGCGCACATTGGGGGGCGAGGAGGAGGGATAACTTGTCGCGCATGCATTATCTTTGAGACTGATGTGCGGATTCTTCGCCTCCTTCTCTGTTTGTCTCTCTCTCTTTTGCTTTTCTCTCGTTCCACACTCTCCTTTTCTCTCCCTACCTCTCTCCGGTGGCGCGAAAGGCCATGTTGGAACTGGTTCGCAATTAGCGTACTTCTCTCTCTCTCTCTCTCCTTCTCTCTCTTTCTCTCTCTCTAACCTTTATCTCTCTCCTCCTCCTCTCTCCCTCCTTCGCCGTTTATCTCTCCTGTCCCTCTTCTCCTCTCATTGCAATAGCCTTACATGTTGGATCGTTCCTAACGACCGCCTATAACACTATCGTGAGAGTCTCGCGAGTTCATGATACAGGGGTCGAACGGGATGGAGGATCACCCCATTGCCAGACTAAGAGCGGAAGTGAGCATTGGATAGGGCAGATCCCTCGCGGTCCTTGAACCGTTACTGCTCCAGCGTCCTCCTCATCCTTCAGAGCAGCTGACCGGTAGATTTCGATGGTTTCTCCGATCAAAACGAGACGAATGCCGGAGCAGGACCCTAACAAACCGGTCATGGACCGCGCGCTATCTTTCCTTCCTCGTCCTTGTTATATCCTCCTCCCTTTCTTACACACACTTACACTAACATGTACTACACTATCACACATGCCGGGAGAGCGCTCGGGGGCTTAGAGCTTGTTCCGGCTGCTCGGGTGGTTCTCCGCTGCTGGGACATACTTGGTTGGAGAAAACGCCACTAGCCGACGGTAGGTTGGCGCTGCATCTCGACATCCACTGCCACTTCCCGAGGAAAAACCCTACACTTGTGGGACTAAAAACCTTAGCAGTCGACGCGCCTGGAATAATCAATCAATCACTCAATCAATAAGTCAGTTCTTCAAGCAGCCAATTTAGGGAACGTTTGTCCAGCCAGTCTACATTGTGTTATCGATGCCTCTAAATAAACATACATGTGATGTAGAACATCATGCACTTCATTGGTAATTTGTCGAGGTTTTGCATCCATTGTTTCTATTTATTGTGTTGATTATTCATTTTCTTCGTGTTGCCAAAATGCAAAACTTAATTTAATTGTCAATTCTCTGCTTCGTATTATTTGGCCGTAAATGCGTTGTTTTCATGCATTCTTGACATTCTCAAATATACTTGTTGAGTGTTATTAAATTCCTACGTCGTATTCGAAGAAGAGAAAAAATATTACTTTTTCTTCTTCTCCTTCACAGAAATATTATAATAAAAAACACAAAAGTTGTGTTGTCATTATGAAATAATGAATACAGTTAATGAGAAAATACTGACAAATAATGTTAGAGGTCAGTGAATAGAGTACACAGAAGGATATAGGGAAACATAACACTATTTTCAAATCCATCGGTACCAGGTTCTTTATAGAATATATGGATATGTTTTATACTTATTTTAGAACATTTCGTTTACTGAAGTTTTACCCGACGATAATGACGATCTGCAGGAATGAAATAGCGCGCTATTGCCGCAATGCAATTGGAAAACTTTGCCCGCAATTTCGACCGGCCGCATGACGAACCGGAGTAAGAGCAGCCCTCGACGTAATTGCCTCGCCCAATCGCCGGCGCAACTTCTATCCAGTTGCCGGCCGCGTAATGAACAAAGTGCGGAGAGAATGTTGGGGACCGTTGAAATGTTCCGCTGCCACAACCTCGGGAATGCCTTGTTCTGATGGCTGAACGTTTCACAGCCAGAAAAGTCTCCGACAAAACAAATTAATACAGGGGATACTAGGAAACTCTTGCAGCGGGTGTCTAATGCCTGGGTTCTAGGAACGTGTCCATTAAACTCCTCTCTCCCACATGCACTGGGCAAGTTGGGAATTTTTAGTTCAAACAACATGGACTTCTAACGTAACTGTTTTTGACTTTCAAAATCGCCTGCAGGAGTTTAAACAATTACTTTATCAGTCATTTTATACAATATTTGCGTCATTCCCTCTCTGAGCAAAATGTAGTAGGAATTGTTATCGGATGATTTAATTTTGCCGTTTATTTAAACAGCCTTTTTTATGACAGTACTCATGAAGTTTTTTCCTCATTATAAAAAACAGCTGCCGGTTCTGAACCCTTAAAACTGGGCTCTCGAAATAAATGCATTAGCTTATAGAGCACTACTGATCTGGGAAATTAAATTGATACATGGTTTCTCAGGGAGCACTTGTCGATTCATCAAGTGTGAATTTTGCTGCACTTATATATATATATATATATATATATATATATATATATATATATATATATATATATATATATATTTATTCCGTGTGTTTTCGTAAACGAGATCCCTAGGTATGTCGCATTAAACGAACTTCTAAACGGCGCCGAACTCTTGCGGTGTAAATGAACTGTCCCTTTACCTGTTTCCCAGAAATTGAGAAAGCTGCCGGGAAAGTTTCTTGGGAGTGTACAACTGATTCTACGCAATTGAAGCCATTGTCCTGTGACGCGTGAGTGAGTCAGCATTGATTCCGGGCATGCCAGGTAGTACGGTGTTATATCCTGGGAGGTGGCAATTTATCTCCCACGCTGATATCCGTTGATTTGTGACATCCGTAGATCAGACGTGAAGAGGTGGCTTACTGCATCAACTAATGTCACTCCAGTGCCTCTGTCCGGGAGGAACTAGGTTCGAGTCCTCACGGAGGCAACATTTTCGTCACTAACTTGTCAGCTAGGTCGAATTCAGTCGCTGTCTGGACGGTAATTCTAGAGAACGGCTGCTCTGATCGATAATTTTTCCGAATCTCCGATTTTTCCGGTTTCTCCGATCAAAAACAGGGGAATGCCGGAGCAGTACCCTATCAACGGGCTACGGACCGCGCGCGATATTTCCTTCGCCTTCCTTGTCCTATTCTCACCCTTTATACATACACACTTACACTAACATGCATTACACATGCCGGGAGACCGGTCGGCAGCTTAGAGCTTGTCCCGGCTGGGGCAGTGCCGTGCTGGGGGGAGATACCTGGTTGTAGGAAACCCCGCTAGCCGACGGTAGGTCGGTGCCGGTTCTCGCCATTCAGCGGGGGAAGATCACCGCCACCTCCCGAGGAAAACGTGCACTACGCTTATTGGACTGATGATCTTAGCAGTCGACGCGCTCGGAATCACTGCCAACCAACCAACCATCCGTTGATCAGTGCAGACGGTCGCTAGTATTCTGCTCCCAACAGCGACTGATTTCAACTCCAATCTAGTGAGATTCGAAAATCCTCCCACCACCCACATACGAAACTTAGGGCCTCCCGGTCAGAGATATGTTAACAAGAGAAACTGTACTTTAGACACCGTCTTGAAGGATAACTGGCAAAAAAGTATTATTCTGAAAATTTCTTTAAAAAGATTTGCGAATTGTTCACTTCACACAATCCGATAAAATAGTGCAACTCCCAACTACACAATTTGCCTCTTCACAAACGGACGGATCCCATGCCGCATGAATTTGTGCAGATACCTACGTCTTTTGTGCTGTCAATAAAATACTACTTGTTGAATACGATTATCAATGTAAGTAAATGTACGAGAAGTGAAGTTATACCACTTGAGCTTCAAGTTGTTCAAATAAAAAATTGTGGTTCTAAAAATTTCAACACAAATGATTCAGAACAAAATGTCACGAGTTGATTAAAATACTTCCCCTCAGTACAATAAGCTAATAAAATCGCCATTACTAAAAACGAGATATATGCAATTAAGCCTTATTATCCTTCTGAGCTCTCTCGCAAATGAAATAAGAATTCTCAATATTAAAAGTTAATATCTACTTTCTTAATAATATTTTTCTCTGTCTCGTATATTTATGTATAAACGGAATAACTAAATCGGACTGGCGTTGCTGATGCTTTAAACTGTTTTAAAAGTACTCCAAATGTTGTTTGTTCTCAATGCTTAGTTCTTTCTAGAAGGAAACTGCGCTATAAATTGTTCCCTATGAGACGTTAGACTTGAAATTAGTTGACATTCCGCACTTCTATGAGACGGAACCACCGTTTTACTTCCCTCCCAAAACAAGAATTACCAATGTTTCTTTTTGGTTATGCAATGCATTGACGGATGGAATACTTAACAGTTAAACTATAAAATTAACAATATAAGCAAGACCTATACCAAAATATTAAACACAAATCGACTTTTGAGACTACATGGTGTTTCAAGAACCCGCCCTTCATGCTATAGTTGCTGCGTTCTTCCTATTCTACTTCACAGACTTCGAAACGCACGGAAAATAAAATTAAACGGCACGGAAGATACTACGTAGAGCCTACCGCTTCCCTACTTCCTGAAGAGGAAAAGACGAGCCATTTAATCTGCATTTAACTTGAAACCCACTAATATATTTATCATGGGCCGTTTCATGTTGAGCTACTTCAAGTCCCAAAGGGTTTTTTTTCAGGGTGGCGGCGTCAGCTGTCTAATTGGGTGGGAGAGGAAGCAAGAGCAAATTAGACACCGCGGAGGTAGAGGCTGTGAATTGGGCGGCAACTGGAAGAAAAAAAATTACTGATGCTGCACAAAAATATTGAACATTGCAATGATTAGTCGTTCTAAATATTAGTGCCGCGTCAGTGTTTTTTTTTTTTTTCATAATAGCGCTCAGTTTACGACGAAAATGTTGGATCAAATCTCTAAAATGATAAATTCTCAACTGTTGGAACAACAGTATTCCAGATATAATAATAAAAAATCTTTTTGGTATTGTAATACCAAAAGAAATGCTTCGTGAAACAACATAAGAAAAGAGGAAAATAGAAACTAATTGCCTTGCAAATGTCTTTTATGAAAATATGTAGTGTCTAAAGTGATGTTATGGAAAAGTACGAATTGTGGACGAAATGATCCATCGATTTAAGTACATTAGTTTTGAGTGACATGTTTTTGTTGTTGTTTTTGTTTTTTGCATGACTACCTTTTTGTAGGCTTAAATCATCTCTCGTTATCACGGTGCAAAAATGTGTAGAATTCTTTGATTACTTCGAAGGAGGGGCCTTGGTAGATGGCAATGGTTTCTGTCCAAGATATTTGCAACACTCTTCGCCAAAAGAACATCCAAAAAGCGTCCATCCCAAATACACCTGTACATTTTTTCTAACTTATGGGTCCAAATTTTGCAGATACATACAAACAAAAAAATCAAAACGTGGAGCAGTCAGATAAGAACTAAATGTTTGCAAGAACTGAAAAATGATGAATTTGTGTACAATTTAATGAATTGAAACTGAAGCTTTGAATATTTTACTTAGTTATTAATCGCTTATATTGATTTTTAAAGCACTTCATACAGTTTCTGTTGCTGTTTCTTACGTTTATTTACTGTTTCAGTTTTTGTAAAATTTTAATTTACTTTTTCGATATTTATTTAGTTATACGATACCTATTTAATTATACATTACTTTTTACTTATATCATGTGCTAATTTTAATGGTAACGATGAGAGTTCCACAAGTCATTTCCTTCTGGAATGTCCTCTCGCCTGCTTCCATCGTACCAGGTAGCTTTCTCCTTTGCTGACTAGTACACAGCAGCCAGCTACTTGTGTTCCCGGGCAGGCGCGCCCGGGAGGGGAGGGCTCAAGTGCATCGTTGGCAAGGGTCCTCGGTTCGACCGGCGGCGTCAAGCGCCGCCTGTGCCCTGCTCACTGAGGCGTTGGCGTCTGCCCACCGGGCCGCCCACGCCGCTACTCGAGGCCAGGCGCCCGCGCCGCCCGCCGTCCCGTCCGCTGCCCCGCCCGCCCCGCCCGCTGCCCCGCCCGCGCCGCCGCCCGCTGCCCCGCCCGGCGCCCGCCCGGCCCGCCGCCCGGCCGCCCCGCCCGCGTCCCGCCCGCCGCCCCGCCCACCGCCCCGCCCCGCCCGCCCGCGCCCCGCCCACTGCCGCCCGCCCGCCGCCCCGCCCGCCCGGCCCGCCCACCCCGCCCGCGCCGCCGCCCGCGCTGCCGCCCGCGCCGCCGCCCGCCGCCCGCCGCCCCCGCCCGCCCCGCCCGCCGCCGCCCGCCGCCCGCTCCGCGCCCGCCCCGCCCGCGCCCGCCCGCCGCCCGCCGCCCGCCGTCACCCCGCCCGCCGCCCGCCGCCCCGCCCACCCGCCCGCCCGCGCCGCTGCACCGCCCACTGCCCGACCGCGCCGCCGCCCGCGCCGCCTCCTGAGGCGACTCGCCCTCAACGACGGCCCCGCTCGTACCACTCCCGTTGGCCTCACCCCCGACCCTGCCTCCCCTCCACACACCCAGCCACCGCCCCCGCCTCACCTCTGCTCAAATCGCCGCTCGCGCCACCTTCATTGCCACGGCTGCCACTGCCGTTCCCTCAGCTCTCCGCCCCCCTGCCGACGCCAACGCCACCTCTCGAGGCGCGCGTCGCCGCCGCTGCCCCGTCCCCACGGCGCCGGTGGCGTGGCCTCCTCCGAGGCGAGTGTTTGCTGCTCAGGTCTGTGCACCTTCACTGATCCTCCAGGCGGCCGTCTCTTACCTGCTCCCGCTGTTCATTCACTACCCACGATTCTACTTCAAAACCACTTACGATCTTAGCGATCATTCAGCATACGTGTACCATAACCACCTTATCTGCTTTAGGATTTGGGCTGTTATATCCTTTATTGTATATCAGGTTTTTAAACGATTTTTTCTGTTGCAAGAAATTGTTCTTAAAAAAGGCTATTACAGCACAAATGATATTAGCTTTTATGGTATGAAAGATTACGTCATCACACATTTAATCAATCGTAGGGAGAGAATCATGTGGAGGCAGCGATGAACGGAACAACCGACCACCGTTTTCTCGCACTATGTAAACACCCGAGACGCCACAGAAAAGTTGTTTCGCAAAATTAAGTTGATTCTCTTAAAAATTTATAATGCATTTATTTAAAAAAATAGTGTATGCAACTCATTAGAATGTTGCTTCATTGCGTTCGTACAAATTTCATAACTCGCTCCTAACGTCACTCGTTTTCCAAATTTGTACACAAACAATAAAAAGTAACATTATGAATTAGTTGTATAAAATATTACTATCGTTATTTGCCATCTGTAAAATAAGCTCTGCAATGTGTTTACCTGACTTGTCAAAGGGGATAAGTCTCCGTCGAAGTTGAAAGTTTTCTCCTACCCACAAAAGTTAAAAACCAATCGAAGAAATTCTCTCTAAATACCTACCAACGCTTGAAGTGGCGCCCGGGGCCCCTCTAATGATAGAAGTTTGACTTGATGTATTTAACAACGGAATTGATTCCGTTGGCCGACCGTTCTGATCATACTTTTCAGAGGTTTCACTGATCAATTCCAGAGTAGATCAGCACCTTATTCAATTGAGCACAGAACGCACGCGACATGTCTTTCCCTGTCTCTTTTCACGACCACGACCACCATACCACGACCACCATACGTCGACTACTATACCACAAACACCATACCACCATCGCCATACCACCACACCACCATACTACAATTACCATACCACCATACTACAATTACCATACCACCACCATATCACCATCACCATATCACCACCACCCTACTACCACCTGCACCATTTCACTACTACCTCCTTTATCATCCCATAATATCCGAACTGGGGAGCAGTGGGGGAGGGTACGTCCCATTACAACCCCCTTCATTGTAACCTGCACCTTCGCACGATGTCAGCTACGAGTGAGACTACGAAAAAGGAAAATGAATATGGTTTCAAGAAGATCAAACGACATGGTTTCATTGTGGAAGTGAAATAGAGCGTGAAAAGATAATTAAATTTCAAATTGGCAAACTATGTATGCAACCACCAACCACCAATTGGCAAACCATATATCCACATCTGCATTCCAAATTTTCTATCTTCATTGTCGCCAATCACACTTAATTCACTCCGGTAACATTATGAAGTAATAGATTTCGTGTATTATTCTTAACGTGCACACATGTTAATTTATTAGAGAATATCAGATGTAATAGGGATTGTAATGAATAATAATGGACTAAAACCGAGAATCTGAAACACCAAAATATCAAATTCCAGACTTTGATCGAACGATTAATCGTTATATTTTTTCTTCCCTTCACATTCATACGAATCCATGATTATCACATTCATACGAATTCCTGATCATCCAAATCCTTTTTTTTTATTATACTATAAAATTCCTGATTTCAGTTCACGTTCTCTCCTATCGAGAGTGTCTTCACATTCTTGAGCAAAGATTCGCCAATCTAGTATCGTGTCCTCTGTATTGACATTCCCACATTCTTCTTACTTTCTTTATTCTTCTTTGAACTTGGCCATCGAGTTATCCTTTCACTCATCCGCTAATAAGAAAATTAGAGGGACGTTCTAATCTCATTCATTCTGTACTCATGAAATAGCCATTTGAATTTCTTCATTTTTCGCGCCACTGCCCTTTCATACTCTCGTCATAACATTTTACTAGAGCTCTTTCTGGATGCCCTCACTTTTACTATAGCCGAGAAGTGTGTATCCTTCAACCGCGCAAAGAATTTTTATTTTTCCAATTTCATTGTCCATCAGAAATTCAAGGAACGACCATAATCCGAATCCCGAACCCTAAAAAATATGCGTTTCAACACTTGGATCCTTTTTCTCAATAGATGGGCGTCCCAAACTTCATTCACGAAACTGTCTGCCGTGATCTGGCTTTACTTTTTCCACCGTAAGACCACCTCTCTAGACGGGTATTCAGCGAGTTTCTCGGGATCACAGCGTGTGATTCGGGAAACGCGGCCACCGCACATGACGATGCGGTCTTCGCAGAGTCAGGGGAGCGAACCTGGGCCGATGCTGGACGAGCGGACGGCGAGTGGAGGCAGGGACGGCCGAGGTGGCCGGTGCCAACCGGAGCGAGAGCGGTGTAGACGAGCGAGAGAGAGAGAGAGAGAGAGAGAGAGAGAGAGAGAGAGAGAGAGAGCGAGAGCGCCACAGCACTGGCGACCCAGAGGGAAGACAAAGGGGTAGATTGTTTTCGTGTTTCGGGCGCGTCAACTCCTTTGGTCATTAGTCCCGTTAGCGTAGTGCATGTTTTTTTCGCGGGAGACGGTGGTGATCCTCCCCCACTAAATGGCGAGATCCGGCGCCGACCTACCGTCGGCTAGTGGGGTTTCCCCCAACCTAATCTGGACTCTCCCACCAGCGGGGCACCACCCCAGCCGGAACGAGCTCTAAGCTCCCGATCGTTCTCTCAGAATACGTGGTAGTGTATTGCATGTTAGTGTAAGTGCATGTTAGTGTAAGGGGAGAGGATAAGACAAGGTAGGGGAAGGAAAGATCGTGCGCGGTCCGTGGCCCGTTTGGTAGGGTACTGCTCCGGCATTCGCCTAGTGTTGATCGGTGAAACCACGGAAAACTACCGATCAGAGCAGTCAGCCGCAAGAATTCTCGTCCAGACAGCGACTGAATTCGACCTAACTGAAAAGCTAGTGTCGAAAATCCTGCCGCCGTCCGGACTCGAACCTATGAGCTCCCGGTCAGATGCGCTGCAGTGACATCAGTTGATGCACTGAGCTACCGCTCCCGGTAAAAAGGGGTAGAGACACTAGAAGGTCGGCAATTGAAGAGTGTGGCTGAATAATGGGACTCGCGCAAACTGGAGCGAAATGGATATTTTCAGTTGACAAGTAAAATGTAGTTCCTCTCTATAATATTTTTTTACAACAATATAATGGTATGTTTGATTAAAAAAATGCTGTTTAAGGTGGTATGCTTGATTGAGTTAACCAACAGTTAAACAAGACGTGTCTTCTCTCTAGTCGAATACAGTATTATATTTGTAAATTTTGAAAACTTAATGTGTTTTCTTGTAATTTATACGAAGTTTGGTTCGTTTTTCGGTGATAAATATGGGTTCTCAAATTACTGGAATATTTCCGATGTGTAAAATTGGGTACAACGAGCGGTCTCGCCCAGTTCGTCGTGCGCAGTTGATGTAATGCAAATTGATCTGATGGTTTTTTTTCGTTGCCCACCCTGCACAATTCCTTAACATATTTATTAAGCGGATCCTTTCTCCCCCCCCCTGCAGTGCCTCAACGCAACCATCGCTGTGGCATCAACCTGCTTGGCTTTCCTCTCGACGTTCCATCGTCTGACGTCTTCTGCAGAACGTTGCCGAGGAACCCTGTTGTGCCCTCGTGTCGGTTTCTCGGGGCGCGACGCCTCTGACCGGAAGGTCCTAGATTCGAGTCCTGACGGCAGCAGGATTTTCGACACTAGCTTTACAGCTAGGTTGAATTCAGTCGCTGTCTGGAGGAGAATTCTAGCGGCCGGCTGCTCTGATCGGTCGTTTTCTGTGTTTTCTCCGATCAATACCAGGCGAATGCCGGAGCAGTACCCTATCAAACGGGCCACGGACCGCGCGCGATCTGTCCTTCCTCTTCCTTGTCCTATCCTCTCCCCTTGCACACACACACTTACACTAACATGCACTACACTACCACGTATTCCAGGAGATCGGTCGGGAACTTAAAGCTTGTACCGGCTGGGGCGGTGCCCCGCTGGCGGGAGAGTCCTGGTTAGGGGGAAACCCGACTAGCCGACGTAGGTCGGTGCCGTATCTCGCCATCCAACGGGGGAGATCGCCATCTCCCGAGAAAAAACATGCACTACACTAACGGGACTAATGAGCAAAGCAGTTGACGCGCCCGGAAACACGAAAAAATCAATCGATCAATCAATCGGGGTGCGACTGACTGCACGCAGGAACGAACGGACGAGGAGACGAGAAGACGGACTAAGGCTACGGTCACAGTGCAGCCGAAATATCTGTCGCTCGCTACCGGACGAATGCGAACGAATTCATCTGACTTATTTCATCTGAAATGCACCCGAATGTTGCTCCCGAAATCGGCCGCATATTCCCATAGTTCCGCAGTTCATTGTTTTAAACATTTGCGAGAGGCACGCTCAAGACCATCTACATGTGTTGGAAGTATCCTGGATATTACAGATGGCATTGACTCTCCAACTGATTTCGGACAAATGAACCGACAAAATCAAGCGAAACAGATCTTTGTCCGATAGCCGATGTTTCCGAACGCCGTCGGAAGAGGACGTTCGGGTTCAATATAACCATTTCCAGTTACTAGCTCATGTTTGAACGAATCGGGCATATCTGACGGAAACGTCCGACGTCGACCGACCGAAATTTTGGCCACAATAGGTTACACTGTGACCGCCGCCTTACAGAGCGGGATGTCGGATCGGCAGCGTATAAGCGACTCTGACAGTTCGATGCGCTGTTGTCACACATTACTACGCCCATAACACCACATATATGATAGATAAATTAAAATCTTAAAATATGAACTCTTACTTACAGGCGACGACATATCTTGATAAAATATTTACAACCTCCGAACCTTATTACCTCCGCGACTTCGTGTGAATCAGATCACCGGCAACGCGGAACGATGGCTGTGAGAAAATAAAATAAAAAATGCTCAGAAGCTGATTGCTTCTGAGCAGGTCACATGACCGCAGCACGTGACGAGAGAACTGTCAAGAGCCGCTTATACGCTGCCAGTCCTACAGAGCTGCCCCTTATCCTGCACGTAGTGGACAGGCGAACGGGCATGCGGCGTGCCTTTGCGGCCTGCGGCGAGGGTGCCTCAAAGAGGGTGAGCGAGCCAGCTGGTGGGTGAGTAAGCTTGCCAGCGAGAGGAGCCGAAAGTGCGGGGGGCAGGTGGCCATGCGGTAAGAAGAGCGGGTGAGCTTGTCAACTGGTAAGGGAGGGTGAGGTGGGGTGAGCGAGGAGGCAGGTCTCCGAGTGAATGAGTATGATGACTAGAGACCGGAAAAATATATAGTGTGAAACGTCAAAATATAAATAAAGATATAAAATGTAATGAAAACAGTAAGACTATGTCATAAATATGTGAATTCAGATATAAAATTGTACTATTAAAATTCTCAAATTATAAAACACCTAATTCCAAATAAAATTTACCAAAAATTTCCGAAACAAATTTTAAAAATAATTCAAATATTTTAAAAACAATTTGGGGGGCACAAGTTGATGCACGTTTTGAACTTTGCAACATTCCCGTCAGTAATAAAAGATTTATCTATCGCTATCCTGGACCATAGTTCATCAGCCAAACTAGACGCAATAGAAACCATCGTACAAAATACAACTAGCAAACAATCACTGCAGCGTGGAGCATTCTCGTCGAATTGCTACAGGTCGGCGATATCCCACGTTTTTCGAAAGTTAAGATTAAAGGTCACGAAATGCGACGTTCAGAATACTTTTCACATCTAAAGCTCAAAATGACTTCAGTCGCGCGCTTCCGACACTGCGCTAACTGAAGCAGGCGCGCCGCACTGTAGAAACACCTGACCGCGTCTTAATGAGGAGAACCTGCAGTCAACAGCACTTAGTTTTTATGTAAGAAAAAAATTCTGATTTTTTAAAAATACTTTTTTCTTAAAAAATGTATTAAAATTGAAGAAATTTATACATAAAAAATATTTTGTGAAAATAGCAAAATATATAAATATGTAATATAGTACTAAATATGTAAAAATATGTAACGAAAAATTTGATATTGTGTTCGGATGGCGACGATTCGCCAAAATTTCAATTTTGAGAACGGTAAGTAGAAAGGCAAAAAATATGTAATTACATAAAACTCCGGTCTGTAGTGATGACTAGGCTGAGAATTTTGTGTATTTGCATGTTTTTTTCCTTGAACATAATGATATGCGTAAAGAACACAAATTCATATTTTATTGTTTGGGATCGATGTACAAGTTCTTATTGTGCATTATTTTTGTATATTTATGATCATTGAGCATATATTTATTTTAAGTGCATATTGTACATTAGTTTATTTTATTATATTTTGTTCCTTCGTAAAATTCGAAGGAACGTTGAGATGGCTTTTGAGTTTGCATCATATCTGTGTGACTAGTGCGATACAGTTCATCAGGAAGTCGATCCAAACATCTCCGTGGGAACGAAACATGACCAAATGAACTCTGTAACAAAGTCATTCAACAATTTGCCAGGACCAATAGGACGAGACTTAACAGAAGAAATTCAGAGAGAAAAAAACCTGGTTTGAGAACGTTGAAAAAAGTGATGTGGTATTTTACAGGGTTAAACGCATAGTGTTGAAAATTACAACATTAAAGAAATTGAAGCTTTTAAGTATGTCCCCTAAACTCAACCGAAGTTGAAAGAACTTCTCGTCTATATAAGAACATTGTTGCAAATAATAAATATATATTCATCCCCCAAAAATTGGAAAAATTAATTAAAACCTCTTGCAATTTAAATTAAATTCAGTGTGTATCATTCAACCTTTAAATTGAACTATTTTGTCGGGACTAAAACACTCACTTGTCTCTGAGCATATTTTTATTTTTAAGTGCATATTTTCCTATTTTTAAAGCATATTTGCAAGCATATTTTCAGGATTTTTAGTGCATATAAATCCGCACCCAAGTGATGACATGAGGACGGGCATATCTGGGGGACATGGGCGTGGGGATCTTTAGAGGAGTGTTCGGTCGATCGAGCAGGTAGCCGCGAGCGCTCCTTCGCTCGCTCGATCAGCCGCTCGCAGGCAGGCGGTCGATGGAGGTGGTAGGCGTTGAATCGAGCCGGCCGGCGGTCGAGTGATTAAGCGAACAGGCGTATGGTTAAGCTAATGGGCGAGGAGGCGGGCGAGGGAGGTAGGAGTCAGACGGCCGGTGTAGCGAGTGTGTGAAGAGGCGGGCGGGCGCGGGCAAGGGGAAGAGAGCAGCGCGGTTGACAAGGCGGAGAGCCTCCCGGGCAGCGCGGTCAGGGAATGCGGCGGCGCTGGTCGAGGGGGCGGGGAGCAGGGCGAGCAGGCGGCAGGAGGCGACTACTTGTCCTCTCAGTAGCCGAGGGGCTTTCGGGAAGCCGCCGCCCCCTCAGTCCCCTACACCGTCACCACACTCTCCGTCCCCCTTAGCTCCCTCCGCCCAGCCTGTCCCAACCACCCTCTCCCCCTCCTCCCCTCCGCCCCTTGGCCACCACGGACCGTCCTCCCCCTTCTCTCTCTCTCTCTCTCTTCATCCCTCCTCTCCCCTCCACCCCTTTGGCCTTCACACCCCGCCCTCCCACTGCGTCCCCTTCGCGTTTTCCACCCTCTCCAACCCCCGGCCTCTCCGCCTCTTTCACTCCCTTCGCCCTGTCCGCCTCCTCCTCCCTTCCTGGCTCCTCCACCCTCCCAGCCCCCTCCGATCCCCTCTTTGCCTCTACGCCCCGGCCCCCTACTCCACTCTCTGCGCCCTCATTTCACCCCTCAGTCTCCTTCGCCCCCGCTGCCCCTCCGTTCCTTCACGCTTCTTCCCTCACCCCTCATGCCACCATTCCCTTGGCCACCTCCACCTCGTCCCCCTCCCCCTTTCACCTCTTTCCTCCGGCCCTCCGCCCTCCGCCTCCCTCCTCCCCCGTCCACCATGTCCCGTCGTCTCCCTTCGCCCTTCCACCCACTCCGCCCCTACCACCGTCCTTCCTCTACGCCCCCTCCGCCCCTTTGGTCACCATGTCCCGTCCTCTCCTTCACCACCTTCACACTCTCCTCCCCTCCCCTCCCCCTTGGCCTCGCGCCTTCTGTCCCTCCGCCTCTTGGCCTCCTTGACCCCTTCGCCCCTCCACCACCACCCACTCCGCCCCTTCG
>BLKR01007337.1:0-39201 GCA_011170035.1 Teleogryllus occipitalis | reverse complement strand
TTCCTCGTTAATGCTTAGAAACAGGAGATTTCCGGACATTGTAATAGTGCAATTCCATGCCTAACACTGTCTTTTACGAAGTTTAGTTGAACTGCACTTTTACTTTTCGAGATATTTATTGTGCACTCTAACAACCTATTTTACTTTTTTCTATCAATTTGCATTCCTGACTTTTACATTATCTGAAAAGGTTTTATTAACAAGTTCGCTAGAGAAGACATCTGAAAACACTTCCAAAGCTGTTTGCGAGATTTAACATCGATTACAATAATTTTTTGTTCAAAGTTAGAAGCGTTTAGTTTAAAAGAATATGTATCCGATTGCTTATTTGCATTATTATAATTGTCAATGAGTCATTTTCTGTAATGAACTTCAAACGATCCATCTCCCAACCTCTTCACAAGAAGAAACATCAAGCAAAACATACAAACATACAAAATAAATATCTAAATTTGAATTTCAAATATACATTCGATTTTCACAAAAATTATGTATTAGTTCTTCGAAGTTTACACTTACAAACTAAATGCTCCAATTGTGCAAGGCGGCATAAAACGGTTTAAATTTACGACCATATACCTGCGAACGGACTCAGTGACAGCAATGAGCGTGTATGCCAGTTCCATCGATTGGAGTAGTTTTACGTGTAACCTCAGAGAGAGGGGGAGGGAGGAAAATTGATTTCTAAAGTAATGTGCTTGACCAACCCTGAACCAAAACGTATCATTCATGACTTGTTCTGCATAATATATGTATGAGCTGGTCCAAACTTCCAGGTCGTTCAAAATACTGTAAAGCACAGGAAGTGTCGTTATTGAGAACAGCTCTTATTTTGAAGAAAGATTGCAGGATCATCTACTAAGATCTAGCTTCATGGAGGGCTGCTGCATTTAATTTCTTGAAACTAAGAGAATTAAAACAATTATAAATGGTAAACGCGACCTAGTGAATATTACATCCGAGACATGAAGGACTGAATGTGAAGTATACTACTACTATCTAGATAATGAAAAAAGTACTCTTTTTTCAATATCTAGATATAACAAAACAAAATTAGCAATGATCGTCGGATAAAATGTTACATTCTGAAATCGCTCAGATTGCGTTTGTTTTCCTATTTCATGCACTTCACTAATTTATTTAATTGCCAAAGAAATAAACTTTTTTCATAGAAAGTCTAAAGTTAATGAATAGCTAAGAGACATATTATTTGTAACGTTCTTATTAATCGTTAAAAAGAAAGTTTATTGATATTAGAGGATGGAATAATTGAAGTCATCTTTGACCACTTGGACTTATTGATCAATAAACCTAAGTTGACAAAGATGACTTCAATTATTTTCTTCGTTAATAATGTCAGGAACAACTCATCAGCATTCCCAATTTATTGAAATTAATTCTTAATCTATATTCTTGTACTCTTACTGAGATGAACCTATATAACCTTCTGTATTATTGACTGATTGATTGATTTTGTCGTGTTTCCAGGTGCGTCAACTGCTTTGGTCAATAGTCCCCTTAGTGTTGTGGGTGTTTTTTTCTCGGGAGATGGCGGTGATCTTCCCCCGCTGGATGGCGAGATCCGGCTCCGACCTACCGTCGGCTAGTGGGGCTTCCCCCTAACCAGGACTCTCCCACAGGCGACGCACCGCCCCCGCCGGGACAAGCTCTAAGCTCCCAACCGGTCTCCCGGGATACGTGGTGGTGTAGTGCATGTTAGTGAAAGTGTGTGTGTAAGGGGACAGGATGGGTCAAGGAAGAGGAAGGACACATCGTGCGCCCGTGTGGTAGGGTTGAACTGCGCCCGTGGCCCGTTTGGTAGGGTACTGCTCCGGCATTCGCCTGGTGTTGATCGGAGAAACCACAGAAAACTACCGATCAGAGCAGCCGGCCACTAGAATTCTCCTCCAGACAGCGACTGAATTCGACCTAGCTGAAAAGCTAGTGTCAGAAATCCTGCCGCCGTGAGGACTCGAACCTAGGACCTCCCGGTCAGAGGCGCTGCAGTGACATCAGTTGATGCACTGAGCTCCCGGTTTTTGTATTGTTACAAACTTTCAGACATATAAGGTATAATGTGTGTGGCCGTAATGAATATAATCATATTATGAAAGTCTAGTACATGTTGTACAATGTATATTAAGACTCACTCTCTAATGTTTTGAAATTCTCAAACAATGGATTTCCGAATCCTCCTCTGTAAACGCGCGCGCGCGTGTATGAACGTTTGCGGATTTGGGAATATAGACTTCATACGTTGAAACAAACACTGTCAGAAAAAAATAGTCATTTTATGAGCCCCCAACCAGGTTTGTCGATCAGAATGGCACATAAAAATGCATTCAGCAGCTACTCTGACGTCAGTGAAACGGAAAGAGGATTTGTACACAGCAATATCCACCGGAGCACACGAGAAAGTCGGTACAATGGCGTTCGGCTCCCAACAGAGCACCCACACACTCACCCTCCGATTGCACCACGCCCACCCACTCACCGCACCGGCGTCTAGTGCACAAACCTGCGCACCAGCGTCTATTTACCCTTCAGGCGTGACTTTCGCCGGCCGCCGTCAGCTGCTGCAGCGTGACTTTTAAATTGGCCTAAGTTACAATTCGGTTTACATCTGGATTAAAATTATATATCTTCTAAAATATTAAAGTGAAATGCCTGAAAAAACTAGAGGAAAGTATGTTCTTTCATTTACTTTATTGATCTGATCACAAATAATATTAACATTAACATAAAAAATTAGAGCCAGATGGACAGGGATTTTTTCAATTTGGAAATGATCGGTTTAGGCACTAGTACTGTCCACAGACAGACGGACGGACAGAGAGACAGACGGACGTTTTGAAGAAAACACTTTTTCGGTATCAGTATATCCGTTGAAATCTCGAAATTGATTTTCCGCAGCATTTCACAACTTATAAGCTCATTACTCCCGTATATACGTACGTATACGAGAAAGTAAAAACCAAACCATATGTTTCAGAAAGTGGTGTACTTCATAGCAAATAACAATAGAAAAATGGTTTCCAAAGCAAATTTTGCAACAATATAATGGTTATTTTCTATTATTGTTACAGCTCATTACTGACTTCCTTAGAGAAACTTCTGGTTTCAATACTTGAATTAACGTCTGGATATTTAATTTTCTCAATTCCGTCATTGTAGTACTATCACAGAAAATTCTACGTCAGCAACCACAATATCAATAGCTAATATGAAAAACTTGAGAATTTGTGTACAAGAAACTGACATACTACATTGAACTGCTAGCTAGCGATCACATCGTGAAATATATCGAATAATCCTGGCGACGCGTTCAAAGCATGAACGAACGGCATGTACACACTAGAGAGTGACCACATGAAAGACGACATATGCCCTCGTACACACCTGTGGGGTTTATCACATGCTCACTAGAGGTTCTCTCACTCTCAAACTAGTACCCACACGCGTTATCTTCCATTGTCTTTGCCCCCCCCCCCCCGGCTGGTTGGCGAGATCCGTCACCGACCAACATGCCAGCTTGCTGAGTTTTCCCTAACAAGGATCTCCCGCTCAGCTGGGACAAGCTCTAAGGTCCCTGCTGGTCTTCAGGCATGTGTGGAAGTGTAGTTCATGTCAGTATGCGCAAGAAATAATGATAGGACCAGGAAGACGAAAGAAAGATCGCGCGCCGTCTTTAGCCCGTTTATTAGGACTCTCTCAGACTAACGCCCACCTACGTCACCTTGTGCCGTCGCCAGCTCACGACCATGACGCGCCATCGTAGGACTCAGAGGAGGGATGGAATCGGTGAATGTGGCACTGGTGGGGGGAGGCATGGAGGGGCGGGGATGGGAGGAAGGTGGAGTGTGAAACAACACAAATCCAGATACGGGGCCGATGGCAGAGGAATGCAAAGACTGTGGCAGTGGTAGAAGCAGTGAGTTGGAGGCGAAGGTTGAAGCGAAGGAGACAAAGGTGGAGGGGAAAGAGTTGGAGGTAAAGGCCGAGGCGGATGCGAAGGGGGAGGCCATAATGAGGAGACGAGAGCCGAAGTTTGATTGATTGACTGTTACTGATTCCGGGCGCATCAACTACTAAGGTCATTGGTCCTGTTAGCGGAGTGCATGTTTTTTCACCGGATATGTAGGTGATCTTCCCTCACTGGATGGAGAGATGGGCGCCGACCTACCGTCGACTAACGGTGTTTCCCCAACCAGGTATCTCTTACCAGCGGGGTACCACCACAGCCGGGACAAGTTCTAAGTTCCCAATGGGTCTCCCGGCATGTGTGGTAGGGTAGTGCATACTAGTGTGTGTGTCTGTGTGTAAAGGGTGGGGATAGGACAAGGAAGAGGAAGGAAAAATCGTATGCAGTCCGTGGCCCGTTTGTTATGGTACTGGTCCGGCATTGACCTGGTGTTGATCGGAGAAACCACGGAAAACTACCGATCAATGCAGCCGGCCGCTAGAATTCTTCTCCAGACAGCGAGTCAATTCGACCTAGCTGACAAGCTAGTGACAAAAATCCTGCCGCCGTCGGGACTCGAACCTATAACCTCCCGGTCAGAGGCACTGCAGTGACATCAGTTGATGCACTGATCCTCCGCTCCCGGTGCGAGTGCGGTAGCCAAGACCGAGTCGAAGTCGAAGGAGAATGCAAAGAGGTTGTGGAAGAAACAGGCCGAGGAAAAGGCGAAGGTGTAGATGATGCAACGTGGAGTTGGAGGCTGTGGCGGTGCTAGAGGCGGAGGTCGAAGTAAAGCCCTAGGGACAGACGGAGGCAGCCGGGGTGCGTGGGGGCGTCCAGCGAAGAGCACGCACTGGGACTGAGTCGGGCGAGGCCGGGGAAGCGCCGCAGCGTGCATTGTAAATTCCAGCCATTGTTTACTGCGAGAACCTCTGCCCACGCACAGCTCCTCCCCTCCCCTTCCCGCCCTTCCTCGCCCTCCCCTCCCCCTCCCGCCACCCTCGCACGCCAGCGCGCATGTGTGGAGAGCGTCCAGCTTCGCCTCGGAATCACTCGCCCGAGCCGTGCCGCCACTACCCAGCGCCCGGCCCACAGTGGGCCGCAGCCACGACAAAATTGGCGTCGCACAGAAAGGCACTAGCCCCTTTTCACAATGCACTGGATTGATAAATGTTTTATGCAATTATAAATACGAAAACGGGAGAGACGTTTTGAGTTCACGTCAATTACTGATACCATCAATATCTGGTCAACATTTGCGCTAGTAAATAATAAATCCCTAACCTCGTCTCAAGTAATTACGTCTCTTATTATTTCAGTAGTGTACATACTTTTTGCTGCTTTCACAGGCAACTAAGCTTTATAAATGAGGTCTCAAAAGAAAGAGAATTTCACGGAGACGTGACGAATTGCACTTTGACTTTAAAAATATGAAAGAGTTGTTTAAAAAACGCATCTAAATATTTATGTTAAATGCAACCCGCAACACCGCGGAATTATTAAAAAATCTATATCGTTAAATAACTCCTGAACGAATCGTTTTATTGCTTAAAAACTAAAATGTTGAAGTGAAAAGCCTCAAAGAAACGTTTTTCGCTCCGTAATCTACAAGATGAGATCTTCTTCAACATTCTATAACGTTTTTGGTCTATCGACGCGTCTCGATTATACTCCACCTGTTCAGAGTCTGTAGAACCTGCAATTGGATGCGAAATTAAACTAATTACTTGATATTCCACGCGATTGACACTTGCTATTTTATACGGGTGTACATCTCGGCTCGATAATAACGTTAAATAAGAATAGTTTGTATTGACAAGGGTGTATTTTATTGTTATCAATTACAAGGCGATGCATAGAACAAGTGACGGAGGATAAAAGGGACATGAAGGAAAAGATATATTACAGGCTTAATATGGAAATGGAAAAATAGAGAAGATGGTAGGATTTAACATGCGAGAGTTCTCGCATGGGTAGATAGTTACTATTTAAATGTGACACCTTCTTCATGAAATATGTAGATGAGTTGCTGATTTTTACATGGCACTTTTACATATATACATCCGCCACGTTGGCAAATAATTGTAC
Source organism: Teleogryllus occipitalis (assembly GCA_011170035.1). NCBI lineage: Eukaryota > Metazoa > Arthropoda > Insecta > Orthoptera > Gryllidae > Teleogryllus > Teleogryllus occipitalis. The sequence goes on along the minus strand of BLKR01007337.1, from coordinate 33,152 downwards.
TATTGCCTCACATTCTAACGTTTAAATTCCTTTCACCCTTGCATTCAATAGTGGTCATATTCCGTTTTTAAACTATACTAACTGTTTGGACAGCGTTGATGTTAGACAACACGACTCTCCTCACATCCCACTCTGCCATACCCGCTCACTTCACCATTCGACATTCCTGGGATCCCTCCAGTCCGCAGATCACCCCGCCTACATCGTGCATTTCGCCCGCCTCGACATCAACGCCAGCAACTGGATGCCGGTAGCATCGTTTACAGCAACAGAGATGTTGGGTTTAATCAAATTTCTCGCTCCTTGGGTGACACGTGTACTGCGGGCTAGCCTTCCGTGGCGCGTTCACAGGTTCGATTCCCCACGATGGCAACAATAGAGCTTTAGCTAACCATTATAATCGTCTCAGTTTCCAGCCTCTCAGGCATGCCAAGTATTGCAGATACGGTATATGGAATATGCCATGTTCGCTTCCTGCTCTCCCTTGCGCCCAGACGTGAATAATAAATGAAAAGTGGTCTAAGGCCTGGGAACATCGCTACCTGGCAAAAGTCGGATTAATCCGACCCTAAAATGTCAAATGTATTATTCACACAAAAAATTAGTATTATTCATTCCTAAATTTTGTGATAACTAGAGAACGGATTTACATGTAATTACATGTTTGTACAGGAACTAGATACCTGAATTCAATAATATATTTTTTAGTTTACAAGACATTCTGAATGAATTGGAACTATTTTTATTTAACATATTTTTACATATTTTGGTACAATTACATATTTTTACATATTTTACCTACTAGTACATATTTCTTTATATTTTAATATATTTACACGTCGAAATAGAACATTTCAGATGCGCATTGGCATTATATGTTACGGAATCATCATTTTTAAAAATCAAATATAATGCTGCTGGGCTACTATGACCACCATACCTTCGCCATAATTGTCACCCCCCCCCCACTTACTGCGTACTCGGAGTCACGAATGAGCGAATTTATGTGAACAAAAGTATTTCAATTAGGCGTTTGCTCATGTTCTAAACAGGAATTCGTTATTCGATCGAAAACTAACAAATATTGTTTACAGAAAATTGGTCTTACTGCGTTGTTTGATTGCGGGGGCGGTATTCCCTTTAATCCACTCCCCCGCGATCCATCACGGGCTATACGATACTACTATTCACTGGAACACCGGCTTCTCGTAAACACTGAAATACTCGTATATACTATGAACGTATTCCGAATAAAATTTGTACTACGTATGATTAAATCTAGTGTAGAGGTAGAACCTACTTTCAGCCACTCCGAATCCTTGTCAAAAACTGATCGGCGACATTATATGCTCGGGAAATACTTGTAGAGAACAATTTTAAACACAATAATGAATTTTTATTTTACAGATTTTCTATTTTTTCTTACATGTTTTGGAAAAATAAGTACATATATATGTACATAATTTCCATTTTTTATTGCATTAAATTTCGTTCCCTAGTGATAACAATTTAAGACCAAGAACCCGTCTGTTTTTTCTCGGATTGTCAAAAATAACCGGTAAAATTTAAAACCAACTTCTTCTGCTGTGGAAATTTCTTTGTTGAATATATAGACGTATACAGTTTTTATACATTACGATATTTGTAGTTGTATTTTTACTTTATTGTCGCGGTGTGAGTCCCACTGCGCACCCACGCAGTGCGTCTTGCCTGCGCGGCGATAATCACAGACGTATTTACTCACGTGCCGCCCACACGAGCGAAGCGGGGAAAGGAGAGGTATGGAGGGGTGGAGCAGGGCGGGGCAATGTGGGGTGAGGAAGGACGTTGCGGGGTTTCATTCACTGATTGATAGTGATTCTGGGCGCGTAAATGGCTAAGGTCAATATTCCCATACGTGTATTGCACCTTTTTCACTCGGTAGGTGGCGGTGATATTCCCCGATGGATGGCGAGATCCGGCGTAGACCAACCGTTGGCTAGCTTAGTTTCCCAGACCTGGTATCTCCCCCCAGTGAGCACCGCCCCAGCCGGGACAGGTTCTAATTCCTCACCGATTTCGCGGCATGTGTGGTAGTGGAGTGCATGTGAGTAAGTGTATGTGTAAGGTGTGAGGATAGAACAAGGAAAAGGCAGGAAAATTTGCGCGCGATCCGTGGTCCGTTTGTTAGGGTTCTGCTCCGGCATTCGCCTGTTGTTGATGGGAGACAATACGAGAAAACTACAGATAAGAGCAGCCGACCGCTAGAATTCTCCTCCAGACAGTGATCTAGTTGACAAGCTAGTGTCGAAAATCCTGCCACCGTCGGGGCTGGAACCTCCCGCTCAGAAACCCTGCAAGAACATCAGTTCATGTCCTGAGTCAACTCTCCTGATAAGTCGCGAGGTGAGGCGTCAGATATAACCGAGTGTCAGCAGTGGGCGTTGGGCGCTTCGCAACGAAAATGCTGGGTCACGCGGGGAGCCATTTATACGCGCTTGGAGGAGGCGCCCCGGCTCACGTAGTGACCATTGCCCTTCATTCTTCGTTATGCTACGCCCCTTACGTCCCGTTTCATCCCACCCTGTCGCATTCCGCCCAATCCCGACCCAAACACCGGCGTAGAGATCAGGGCAATTACTGTTTACACTGCAGTGGATTTGACTGGCAAGTCCTAATGTTCCAGTCCCGACAGTGGAAGGATTTTCGAACCTAGCTAGATAGCTAGGTCGAATTCAGCCGCTGTCCGGAGGAGAATCCTAGCAATCGACAGCTCTGATCGTTAGTTTTTGATGGATTCCCATATCAACACCAGGTGAATGCCGGAGTAGAACCCAAACAAACGGGACATGGTCCGCGCGCGATTTTTCCTTCCTTGTTCTTGTCCTATCCTCACCCCTTACTCACGCAAATGCACATTTACATGCACTACACTACTACACATGTCGGGAATATTCTGGAGCTTAGAGTTTGTCCCGCCAGAGTGGAGTGCCCCGCTGGTAGGAGATACGTAGTGGAGGAAAACTCCGCCAGCTGACGTGTAGGTTGGCGCCAGATCACACCATCCAATGAAAGATCATCGTCATGTCTCATGATAAAAACATGCACTAACATACAGCACTAACGTTCAGCAACGTACCGCCCCCGGACTGACTGCTCTCGGAAACATATTAATAATTCATTAAATAATATATAATTATAATCAATCATTCGAAAAAACGTCTGATCTTGTTCGATTTCTTTCCTTTTCGACTCATTCCTTCATGTTCCGAACTAAACCGTAATGTTCCGAACCATACAGTCACGTACCATTTTGTCCCTATCTTCCCATCGCGACCCATCCCATCCCATCCGTTCCTCTTCGACTAGAACTAACTTGTCCTATCTCAAATGTCCAACGAAACTTTTGGATCTCAATAAATTAATTATAGGACAACACACGATTACTTTCCTTATATGGCTCCTCCAACGAGTGTGTCAAAAATATGTAATTTGTATTTGTGATATTCAATTTCATATCAAAAATAATTTATAGGGAATTCTAGGAAGATTCAACGAATAATAGCGCCAATCAATTTACCTTATCGAGAGAAATAAAATGAGCTATCGATCACCTCTTTAGATGATCCCTCCTGCATCGATAATTCTCCTAAAATGTTCTGGAAGCATCCAGGAGAAAATGTTCAGTTTCTTACAAGCAGAAAGAGGCGTGTTGCTTCGAATAGCGAATCAGAGGAAGTATAACAGGGTGATAAGAACGGAAACACGTATTAGGTAAACCGATTTCTGTAAAATAATGTATGTAAAATATATAAAAAATAATTTTATTTATGTAAAATAATTTTTAAAGCTGTTGTCAGTATTCCTGTCATGTAGAACCCATATTTATGTAAAATCTTTTAAAGTTATGACTATTTTGCGCCACTTATATTTATGAAACTTTGAAGTTATTTGTAATTTTGGTGTCAATCTGGGATAATGTTAATTTTATGTCTGCCACCCACGCAACTCCTACTCAAATTATGTAAAACAAATTTCATAAACCACCTCAAAATAATCATGAGTAAAACTTAGATAATCTTCGATGACAAAAAATTGCATATGGTTTTCCGGCACACAACATTCTACGCACATGACACACAAAGTTTAAACCTTTTTTAATTTTAAAAATATTGAACAACACTAGTATTGCTCACGCCACTTTTAAATCATGAACGAGATTTACATTTTTCAATTCAAATCATGTTATTTTATTTCAAGTACTGAATTCTTCTGATGTTTTCTCTCATAGAAAGTCTGGAGACACTGGGATTTGTAATTTCCTGTTACATGCGTGGAGTTTGGCAGGCGAGTTACGAAAATTTGTTTTTCAACGCCTGCAGACGCAACAGCGTCAGCATAAATGTAAAACAATTTGTCTACATTCAGGCGCCACTCTCGTTTTATTATGTGCACACTTCTAGAGCTAGTTTCCTGATACTATGTTTCATGGTATGTATTATGTAACACAATGGAATTTATCACTTCATTCAGTGATGCAGAATTTTATTCTTACATCCATGTTCGAGTGCGATCAATGTAAATTGGTATGGAATACAAAATAGAGATTATAACTATATTGTCTTGAGACTTTACCCGTCAACCCCTTTGACATGAAGTCGATGTCCAGAACTAAATATATTCAACCCTAGACTGCTGATATTTTCCTCTCTGGGTACCTTCCCTAATGGGACTCCGCTTCCACTAGGATAAGCCCTAGTTACTTGGCTGTCCAGAATACGCCGCGTCCTAGGCATAGGTGCCACCGTTTCGGCCACCTTACTCAGGGCGAAATGCATTTCTCTCTTGTCTCCAGACGCGCAAGCCTACGCTTTCAAGCTGTAATCTCCCACCTGGTGTTGTGTTGTAGAGAAGCGCATCTAAGTGTAAGGGGTCTGGGTAGGATAAAGCAGTGAAAGGGAAGATTAAGAGGGGTTCTAGGCTTGTTTGTTATGGTACTGCTCCCGTTTTCACCTGGTATTGATTCAAGAAACCATAGAAAACTACTGATGAAATCATCTGTCCGCTAGAATTTCCCTCCAGACAGCGTCTAAATCCACAACTCGTAAAGTATAGGGAAAAGCCAGAGGTTTATTACGCCAACTAAATCGTGCTTACACTCGGAATGCTTGTGAGGAGGGCTGGTGAGAATCTGCCGTGCGGAAAAAATTGCTCCCTTGGCATGCGGCGGTACTTCCATGATTGCCCACGGCGCTTCGGTCGGAAAGCACCAAAGAGTATCAACGACCTTTTTTCATTCAAGCTGCTCATTCCCAGGAGCATATGTTGCGATGTTTTCATCACAATTTCTCTAAAAATAAATTTTATCCATGTATTTTCCTTCCAATACGGACATCTTATCTAGATAGATCATGATTTAACTACGCATCTCATTTGTTTAGGGCTACTGCATCAAGTCACGTTATACGAATGACAACCTTCAGCGAGGAGAAACAGAAGGGAAAAATACAGTGGTTAGTGATGTTGAGTGTATTAAATTCTCATCTACAAATAAAATCTCAGTTGTAGTCAAATCACGGAGTTTAAATAATGCTCGGATGCCACAAACTGCCCTTATGTCGGCCACAGTTGGTCTGAAAAAGCTTTATTCGTTATTAAAAGACGATGTGACGATGTGATTTGATGTAAGCAGGAAATTTCTAGTAAGCTTAATTGCTCTAGTATCACTAATGATTATTAATATTCATATTCCCGTTCATATGTCTCTTTCTGCCCCTCTATACTACAATAAACAGAAAAGTAATATTTTCAGATCTTACTACTTACTGAAAGAATTCTTTAAAATTGGATTTTATTGTGTAATGAAAAACATACTAAAGTAATTGTAATTTAAAACTTGCATTGTAAGAAAAATACCGTTTTTCTTATATATTCTACATAATGAAAATGAGAGCATACTGCGAGGAATTATAATTCAAATTAAATGTTTCAGCTCCTATAATCTAAATTGTAAACACCGGGCACAGAGTTTATAGTTGAATTTCTAAATGAGGATTAAAAAACTCGAATTTTGACAAATCATGGCAGCTCGAACCCAGAAGCAGAATTAATTAATTATCTGGCAATTTCAAGTATCTGTTATTTAACTGCAAAACATCGACTCTGGTGATTGAAACGGAGTTGTTCAAGTTTCCCCTCTACACTAGGAAGAACCTCGAAAGAATGAGAAATCGCCAAGATATTCTTTGGAAGATCTAAAGGCACAGCTTAGTTCCACTTCCTACGTCCTTTGAACACCTTACATTATTTCCATTGTACCTCGTAACCTTGTAACCACGCGAGGAGTAGGTGAATCCGACACAAGCGAAGGCTCCACTGAGGACGAAATCCTCTCGAAGACGGTCGAGGGAGCCTCGTTTTCAGTATTAGGGGTTATTAACGGATCTAGCAGAGCACGAGCAAAGAAGTTCCGCCGAAGTCTCGAGAGGATCCTGCGAATGCAAATTCTCGCGCCGTTTCCTCACGGCCCCCGCCCCTAACTCTCCGCACTCAGCATAGCCCCCGCCGCTGCCACCTCCACCACACCGATCATTCGGCCTATGCAACCTTCATCTCTTTCCCCACTCCGCCCAGTAGGCCGTCTGGCCCCTCCCCCCTTTCCGTCTTCCCAACCCCACCACCGACTCCAGTGCCACCTTTCCTTCGCCACTCCGCCGGTCTGCACGCCTAGCCTCCTCCATCGCCACCCGTCCTATAGTTGCCGTCGCCCCCGTTGCCGCCTCCGCTGTCGCTCTCACTGCCGCCCGCGCCGGCCTCGTCACCCTCGTTCTCGCCGCCACCGTCGTTGTCCTTGCCGCGCTCGTCCACGCCTCCGCGCCGCCCCCGCCGCCCCCGCCGCCCCCGCCGCCCCCGCCGCCCCCGCCGCCCCCGCCGCCCCCGCCGCCCCCGCCACCCCTTGCCGCCACCGCCGCACCACCTTCTGCGCCTCCGCGTCGCTCTTGCCGACCACGCCCCACCGCCCACGCCGCTGCCGCCCATGCAGCCATTGCCACCCCCGCCACCCCACCGCCTGCGCCTCCTGCGTCGCCCTTGCCGACCACGCCCCACCGCCGCCCACTCCGCCCATGTCACCCCCGCCGCCACCGCCCACGTCGCCCTTGCCGCCCTCGCCGCCCCGTCTCCCGCACCACCCCCATCGACCCCGTCACCCTCGTTCTCGCCGCCACCGTCGCTGTCCTTGCCGCCCTCGTCCACGCCTCCGCGCCGCCCCCGCCGCCCCCGCCCCCCCTTCTGCGCCTCCTCGTCGCTCTTGCCGACCACGCCCCACCGCCCATGCAGCCATTGCCACCCCCGCCTCCACCGCCCACGTCGCCCTTGCCGCCCTCGCCGCCCCCACCTCCCGTACCCACCCCATCGACCCCGCCGCCCCGCCGGTCCGCCCGCACCCGCGCCGCCCTTAATGCGGGGACGCGAGGGAGCTTGTTTCTTTCGCGCGACAACAAAGGAGACGCGTCGCAATAAATCGCCGGCCGCGAGGCGCCCTCTGAATGCGCAATGAGCGGCTGCAACACCAATTTACGTAATCATTTCAGTAAGGTCCACCGGCGCGCCGCCTGCGACGCAGCTGCCAGCAAGAGGGAAAAAGACGGAATAACTGCGAAAAGGAAAGAGGACATCCGAGAGAGAAAAAGACGGATAAGGTCATTTACAGCAAAAGAGATATTGTCACAAAATATTTTAGATAGTATGCGACGCAGTGAGAAGAAGGGGAAAAAATAAGAAAGCGCGAAATGAAGAGTCACAATAGAAACGGATGAAAAGGGTTCAGGGGAAAAAGAAGGATAGAGAGTATATGACAATAAAAGTATGAAAGAGGAATGGGGGAGGGAGAGAGAGAGAGAGAGAGAGAGAGAGAGAGAGAGAGAGAGAGAGAGAGAGAGAGAGAGAGAGAGAGAGAGAGAGACGATTCGCAAAACTCGAAAGTACGGGCACGTTCAGGGCAGAAAAAAACTGGATTTCAAGGGTAAGTTTCTCAAGATATTTTAAAAATAAAATTTTGTAAAAACTTATTTCCGAATTAATTATAATTATATCTTTCATTAATCATGCTTTTATTATTATTATTATTATTATTATTATTATTATTATTATTAGCCTCTTCACATCCCTTAGTAGGGTAAAGGCCTCTTACATTGTAAGTTATTCTAAATAAGCTTGATAGCTTGTTAGTTACTATTGTAATCTTATTTTCTGTTCACTTCTCACTAGCCCCTTCTTTTTTTTCATATCTAATTAACACTTCACTACCATTTTTCACTACTTGACACTATCACTTCAATTAGAGGTCGGTTTTCGTTGTGCTCTTTATGTAAGTGCCTCTGTTCCTTTTTATTTGTGTCGTCTTTTTTCTCTATCAACTTCGTCGAGTGTGTCAATGACTTCTCTCCATTCTGTGCGGTCTCCTGCTGTTCTGGTTCATAGTCTTCCCAATCTTCTTCCTATGTCGTCTGACCATAGTGTTTTCTGTCTTCCGATATTTATCTTGCCAGATAATGGGTCCCATAATGTAATTTTGTAGGTCCATCAGTTTGTGTCCATCCTTATTACATGTCTGCCCATTTCCAATTTAGAAGACGTGTGAATTGACTTACGTCGTTTTGACCTGTTCTTTGTCTCATGTCAGTATTTCTTTGTCTTTTAGAATTATAGCTAATATTTTCCTTTCCATCTTTCTTTGACGTATTTTTATCATATTTTTCTCCCTTTCCGTTTGTGACCATGTCTGTGAACCTACATAATACTATTAAGACACAGGTGTTTATAATTTCTCTCTTTATTTTTAGGCTATTGTTGTTGTTGTTCAATAATATGAATTTTAAAGACCATAATTTTTCAAAACTTGTGATATCCTGTTTTCTATTATGGATTGGGAGGGATTCTTAAAGGATATGACCTGTCCCAAATATTCGTACTCGCCTACGTATTGTATGTTTTCACCATCAGTTGTTATCGGTATGGGCGGACAGTTGGCTATTATTTTTGTCTTTTGAGTATTTATTATTAGTCGTACTTCTTTGCTGTTTTTGAGGAGGTCGTCTTGCTTTTCTTGTAACTCCTTAGCCTCTTCCACCCCTACTTAAATCTCGATAAAATGCTTCCATTTCGTTTAGTTTCTCATTAAAGTCGCGATAATTTTTACCTACCTTATGTACCTTTTTATTACAGTTTTGCAATTAATGATCCAAGTCGAGAGAATTTGTATCTACTTTGCCTAATTTTGTAGTCAATTTCTGTATAAATTTTGCAATAATAATTGAAATATGTCTTATCTCATTATTACCACTATTATTACTAGGGGGCGGATTTTGATGACCTGAAACATCGCTGATAATGAACAATAAAATGCTTTAATTTTTTAAATGCCCTAAAAACAAAAAAAGTTTAAAAAAACTGATCAAAAAAATTTCAGATGAGTAACTTAAGCTGTTGTATATGCTACTGAGGATATGTAATTGAGGTTTCTTCCTTTTTTTTCAAGTGAACTCAGCTTGAAAACTTTTGGTTTGGATTGTTGTTTACCAAGAACTTTGTCTTTAGTTTCCCAAAATCGACCAAACTGGCAACGGCGCTGAAGGGCGTCACAGGAAACTTGGACTACATACTCATAACGGCAGGAATTATAATTTCTGAGCGAAGAAATCGAGTTACTCAGGAAGTCTGTGGAGAACATTTTTTGAACCTCATAAATATTATCTGAATCAAGTACCATTAAAATGATATTAAAATTGATGAAATCAGTGAAAAATACTTTAAAATGACGGGAAATGGTAGAAAATTACTTATTAGTCGAAATTGACAAAAACTGCAAAACATTTCGTATAAAAATTTGTCATTTACTTCACTCATAACATGAAATTAATGTCAATACTGAGATATTGTTCTAAAGTGAAAAAAAAACATTTCATTAAAATCGGCTCCTTGGCAGGTTCCAATAGGCAAGAAGGCCGAAAAAAGCACGAATAATCCAATAATTATTGAACAGATATAGGACCCTGATTGACTCATTGATTAGTAATTCCTGGCGTGTCAACTGCTAAGGTTATAGACCCGTAAGTGAAGTGCATGTTTTATCGTTTTTTTTTGTTTTTTTTTCAGAAGCAGGTATCTTCAACCAGTGGGGCAATGCCCCAACCGGGTCAAGCTCTAAGCTCCCGAATGGTCTCCCGTCATGTTTAGCAGTGTAGGACATGTAAGTAAGTGTAAGAGTGTGTAAGTAAGGGGTGAGGATATAACAAGGAATAGGAAGGAAAGATAGCGCGCTGCCCCTGACTCATTTGTTAGGGCACTGCTCCGGCATTCGCCTGGTACTTTTTGGAGTAACCATGGAAAACTTGGATCAGAGCATCCGACAGCTAGAATTCTCCTCCAGACAGCGGCTGAATTCCACTTAGGTATGTAGCTAGTGTCGAAAATTCTGCCACCATCAGGACTCAAACCCTGGGATTTCCCGGTCAGAAGCATTACAGTAACATCAATTGATACCCGGAGCTATCTAATCTGGTATGGGACACTGAAAATGTTATCTCGATTAGGGTAGATAGATAAATAAATAAGTAAATAAGTAAATGAGTAGATAAATAAATAAATAAATAAATAAATAAATAAATAAATAAATAAATAAATAAATAAATAAATAAATAAATAAATAAATAAATAAATAAATAAATAAATAAATAAATAAATAAATAAATAAATAAATAAATAAATAAATAAATAAATTTCACTTGTGCATTAAAATCAATTTTTCACCATAATATGATAAGCCATGAAACTTGGATTGAATTTAAATGATAAAATCAGCATCCAGCGTAGTAATATCATCATTGTTTGCACTTCGAAAGTCAAAGAATACGCATTGTTAGTATAACGGATCAATCAAGTTTAAGATTCCATGCTTAGTGTCATAGAGTTGTGCAGATGGACACGGCCTCGAACTCATTACGTGCAGAAAGTGTGAGGAGGGCATTGGATGGCCGTGATCTTTTTGGAAAGACGCAAGGGATCATTCTCTACAAAATTATTGTAGCGAACGCACGTAAGCGGTTTGTGAGGTGCGAACGGATTTTCAGCATAGGCTGGGTATTATGTAAATGATAGTGAACCGGAAATTTATGTTTAGTTTGAGGTTTGAGAGCTTAATCCTGTGTAAATTGTAAAATTAAATTTTAAATGGAAATTGTATTAATGTAATAGTTGGAAGTTTGAATTAAATAGACTCCATGTTTCGAGGAGATACATATTAGGGTAGCTCCGTAGATGGAAGATTTTTTTTAAGTAACTGAACATAGTCAGTTGCAAGTAGGTGTTTCATACGAAACAAAGACACGGAAAGTCGCGACCGCATATGAAATTTATGGGAATATTAATTCCTATTAATAGCAATCGTTGATGACATTCTGGAACTTTTTTTTTTAATTTAGGAAAGGACGCGATAATTGAAACACCAAGGATTCTATGGGTCACATTCTGCTAGTCAGCCGAGAAACCAGCGATCAAGATATTTTAATAATTTACGATCTATAGTCAAACCCGTACGGTGTTTTAATGTTTCATTTTGAAAAGTAATTCACATAAAATCAATAGAATAAATAAATAGGTTATAAAAATAAATGTTAAATTTTTATTGTTGAAAAAGTCTGATAATTTATAGTTGTTGCCATCAATCTAATAATTGGTTTCAATCAATAGAACTTCCAGGAATCATGATTCTGTATAGAATTACACGTCCACATGCAACAGGTAAGAAGTAATATATTTTGTCGAATCCATGGTTAAGTTGGAAATAAAATTCAATAATTTAGTGTTCTAAAATTTTACTAGCTAGCCCACCGCGGAGCTTGACAAGAAAGATTTTTTCACAATAATGGAGACTAATGGAAAATGTGTCTAGAACAGTGTAACATTAAAAGTCAATAGTATCTGTTTACGATATCCTTACAACTGACTTCGATAGAATTATTAAAAATGCGACTCATTGTGCACATGAAACTAAAAGAGATCAGCGAATATGACCTTTGGCAACTGTCATGAAAGAACAAACTAGCTGGGAAATCAGACAATGGTTGATGAACTTCGGGAAATGTTCGTGGCTCTTCCAATGCAATGGTTTGGTGAGGGTTACAGGAGACTGAAGATTTCGGAAGGTGGGGATGCAACACGTTCGTTAAACATTATTTTTAATATTTCAAAGCACTCAAAAATGTTTGTATGTTCACTTTATATGGCGTTCTTCTACTTGGCGAAATTTTATCTGAATCTTCAGCATCGTGAGTAGGTGCAGGGGTGATCAAAGAGGAAGCAGTGGTGGCACCTTGCCACAAGAACCGACATCATTGGAGCTCCGAATTTTGTTTTATTCGAAAGAAATAAAAATTGTTTCATATCTAATGCAAATTTAACGCTGTAAGTTATTTCTGGTGCATGGCGAAACGAATTTGTTTTGTGAATCGAGGAAGAAGGGAATGTTTTATTTAAAATGAAAGACCCTCCCCCATGTGGATCAACTACTCTGGTCGCCCCTGTGAAGGTGTAAGAACACGCTTCCATGAAACTCGACTTTAAAGAGTGCAGAGCGAACAGCAATCTACAGAGAGCAGGCGCCGCGCGTGGGGGTTCTCGAAGGCAAAGACAGTCTGCGAGGAGACCGAGTGAGCAGCTCTGCGGGCGAAAGGTCAAAGGTCAAAGGGAATCTCGGCGACAGCGCTTCCAGAGCGAGTCGCGGCCGCGTGGGTGGTCCTGCGCGACGGAAGAGCGCGCCGAGCCTCAGCAGGCGAGGGAAAGAGATGGTAATTGCGCTGCAAGGGGAACGCAGAGAAAGAGAGAAAATTAATACAATCAAGCCCAGGACAGTGAGGGCGTGTACGAACAAGATGGTACGAGAGAACGCAGGCCTCTTTACGAAATGAACTGATTCGTCGGTATAGCTCAGACATTTTGCAGGGCCTGTTGATGAAAATTGGACCAATCGCTCACGGCGCGTAATTGCGTTACGAGTTGAAAATTTACTTAGTATGTGTTTTTGTACGCCAAGCAATGACGTTTTTTGGAATAAAGGTAGTTCAAAAGTGTGACGCTTGATAGCATGTTCCCGTTACAAGGGAGAGTTTTAGCTTTCAAGTGAAATTTTCTCGATTTTATTGAAACTAAAAATATACCACTTCTACCTGTTAATTTTAATATTAATATTAATAGTTATTTATGTAGCAAGGACGTTAAAAGGGTTCTAAAGATCGAGCGGTGAAAAAACGCCCGAGGGTCTTTGTCCCGAGGGTGTTTTGACGCCCGACGTCATGAGAACCAGTTAACACCCATTGTACATTCTATAAAATTTTATTTTTAGCTAGTTTTATTGATTCAGATTCATTTATTTACTAATTTACCAGATGTTAACTTGACTTGGTTTGTCTTTTCACTACCATAACTCCCTTTCATAATTCCGTCCGTAAAGAAACTTGTAGCATCATTCAACTGTTTTCATTTTTTCCTCGTAACCACAGTCCTCTCGATCCAGGTAAGTTATGCAGCGCATATCAAATTCCGTATCAAAGGCAATAACAAATATAACGTATCAGTAAAAAATATAAATTATTTTTTCTAAAGAGAAGCATCCACATGGAGTGTGATGATGATTAATGACGATTGCCATAGTCAATTGAAGATCTACAGATATGAAATTGTTCAAGTGTTAAAATTATTTAACAAATTCTTCCATTTAGTTCAATTACTCAGCATATCTGACGAAAGCTTCTGCCTTTATGACCTGACCTTTCCTGGCAGTAAAATGGTTTACTGCTGAAACAACGTAAGATAAGTTTTTGCCATTTTGACTTCTTAGTGCAGTCACATTTTCTACATGTGCATTATTTGAGTCAGATCTAGCATAAGCCAAGCAGTTTTGGAGATTTTTTCAACAGACCTAAAAACTGGATACCCTACTATGGTATTGCAGTGAGTGGCCGATCACCGCCGGCAGGCACTAGCTTGCCCGGCTTGGTGCAAACTCAGAACATGGACGTCATAAGGATCTCGTTAAATTACTCTCCCAGGGGACTGTGCTTTTATCATTATTCACACACCCACACATACATACATACATACACTACCACTTGTGCTATGACTAGGAATTAAGGGGAAGTGAATCAATTGCTTGGTTGATAAAATGCTAAACTAATTGATAATTTGGATACAATTTACAGAGCCGAAAATCGCTGGAGGCTAAATTTTCTATATTTTATGGTTTGTAGGAATGAATGCTTACCAAAATATAACTCTGGTCAATGGAAGTCTTTTCTTGTTTAACCTCTTTGGATTTCATGAATAAAAAAGCTCATTTCGGGTAAGCATCCGAGCATCCTCACCATTTCCTGCCGCCGCTCGTCAGCTAAGATGGAGAGACAGAGAGAGCGATGGAGGGAGAGTGCCACGCCCCCCTGACGCCCTTTGAACTTAAAGTCATCGGCCTCGTCCACAACGCCAGTCTTTTCTCAGCGGATGGCTCCACCACGACCATTCCAAAACACACCGCCCAGATCCGCTCCCAAAAGTCCGTTCAGAACTTACTAATCGATCACACCGTAGACCGAGAGAATTGTTACCACGTTCTCGCGCGCGTGTAACCAGACATTTTTGCAGTGCAGCCAATAGTCCAGATAAATGTTCAGAACTTCGTTTTTCTGTGAACACCAAGTAGCAACACGTATGAAGTAGCAATTGCAGCTCAACCTAGCGCAATATATTGCGTCAGCACATAAGGAAGTAACTTGTATAAGTACACTGAATACCAAACTCGGAAATGAAACATTCGCTAAATGTAAGTGAGGAAGTGAAGTCCCGCTCCTCGATTCCTCACGTTATCATGAAGCCTCGCTCGTCCCTTCCCTTTCCACTCTGACACTACGTCTTCCACTCCTCTAATCCAATTTCAATGCTTATTCTATATTGCGACGAAACAACGCACTTCATTGGCTTATAGGACGTGCGTTGGAATAAGTATTTAAACTATCCACAAAACAAGAGCACATGTGTGGCCGTGATAAATACCCCACGAGAAAACCCCATTTTTGTGGTCGTCATGTCTTGTTTATTTCTCGTAATTGATATAGGTCAGTCCATTTTTCCGAAACGATGGACCGGGAGCGGTGGCTCAGTGCATCAACTGATATCACTGCAGCACCTCTGACCGGGAGGTCCTAAATTCGTGTACCGACGGCGGCAGGATTTTCGACACTAGCTTTTCAGCTAGGTCGAATTCAGTCGATGTCTGGAGGAGAATTCTAGCCGACGGCTGCTCTGATCAGTAGTTTTCAGTGTTTTCTCCGATCAACACCAGGCGAATGCCGGAGCAGCACCCTAAAAACGGGCCACGGACCGCGATCTTTCCTTCCTCTTCCTTGTCCTATCCTTACCCTTTCCACACACACTAACAAGCACTACACTACCACATATTCCGGGAGACCGGTCGGGAACTTAGAAAGTGTTCCGGATGGGACGCTGCCCCGCTGGTGGGAGATACCTGGTTGAGGGAAACCCCGCTAGCTGACGGATCTCGCCCTCTAGCGGGGGAAGATAATCGCCACCTCCCGAGCAAAAATACGCACTACACTTACGAGACTAATAACCATAGTAGTTGACGCGCTCGGAAACACTAACGATCAATCAATCAATAATTACCGCCGGGCTCGGCGCGGCTGCTTCGACCCCCTTCCGTCTCATAGGGACAGATGCGAGTTTCGTCACAATACACCCTCTTTCTGTCGTTGGCTTATAGGTCGTGCGTTGGAATTCAAATATTTATTCTTACTAGAACAGCAGCGCTCATTTGTAATAGAGAGAAATGCCCCCTGTGAAAAACCATTTTTGTCGTCGTCATACCTGATTTACGTCGTTTCCTGGAACGACTCTACTCGAATTGGACACGCTTAAAGAAAGGAGACTGTTTCTGCCCCTTTGGAATTCCTTGTTCTTTAATACGCAGCAAAAACATCGATTCCTGTCTGTTGCGTTGTAATATTTTATTTCGCTATATGTGTGTTATATTACAATATGTAGCCACAATCAGAGATTTTATGACAAAAATGAAAAGTTACTTTTCATTGACTTATACTCTTTCATTCAGTTTACTAAGCAGGTGGTTAATCGTTAGCTTCCACTGGATGATATAAATTGAGTTGATCATGAGAGGCGAATTATAATGAGAGATGAATGGTTTTTAATAGGATACATGGTAAGACGAGAAGCGAATCACTCGTGCCTTACGCAAGCGGCAACTCTCGACACCGTACAAAAGAAAATGCTACCAATCCTCCAGACTTCATGCACGTAAAAATTCATTGCCAAATGTCGAGATGCTGACAGAAAAAAAAACATAGATCAGTTTAACATACGGAGCATGGAACGGACGTACGCGATTGTTGTGGGAGCAATCAAAGTTTGAAATTTTTCAATTTAAATCGCTCTCTACCTAAATGATAATATTTTGCAAACACAACGAGCAATTAAGTGTAGTTGTTTCACGGGATAATATTGAAAATAATCAAAATTGTTGTTTTTGCGAACCTTATTCAGGATAAAAGATACTATTTTTTTTCTTTTTCTAGGGCTTTTATCCACGTCGACCATATACTAGACACCAAGACACTTGCGGGCTCATCTGATCTGGAGTCAGCATAACGCCAGGCCATCCGCGACAAAACATACATGAGAGACAAGAGACAAACAAACATGCTCAAGGGGGATTCTAACCCGCGACCCTTCAGACTGAGACGCTGAGTTGGTACACGCTCTTAGCCACCTTGGGCGAATGCCGGAGCAGTACCTTACCAAACGGGCCACGGACCGCGCGGGATCTGACCTACCTCTTCCTTGACCTATCCTCTCCCCTTACACACACACTTACACTAACATGCACTACATTAACACATATTCCGGGAGACCGGTCGGGAGCTTAGAGCTTGTCCCGGCTGGGGCGGTGCCCCGCTGGTGCGAGAGTCTTGGTTAGGGGGAAACCCCACTAGCTGACGGTAGGTCGGCGCCGGATCTCACCATCCAGCGGAGGAAGATCACCGCCATATCCCGAAAGAAACATGCACTACACTAACGGGACTAATTACCAAAGCAGTTGAGCGCCCGGAAACACGAAAAAATCAATCAATCAATCCAACTTTATTAATTTCAGAGAGTGAACTTAACCATTAAATGCTTTCTTATAAACGTTAATTGGTAATTATGCGGTGTAGAGACTCAAGGTTGTTGATAGTGAACGCGGGGGCCGAAGGCCCAAGCCTCGCGGTGACTTGGATCTGGGTGAGCGAAGCGAGAAAACTTGGCTTTGAAAGTAATCTCACGAGGATATAGCGATGTGTCTTGTCGAATATCTTTGTAGGCAAGATTGTAAAAGACTAAGTAGATATAATTTTTGAACCATGATAGAAGATATAAGGGAGTGTTTCTCTGTACATGAATAAATAATTCAATTTCAGATTTAAAATCATTGTGTCAAATGTTTATTAACTCCATATCCAAACCTGTTTCATATTTCTTACGGTGAGGTTAGCAATATGATTACAACTAGTGGTGGGGATGACAAATCAGACAAATCAGCGAACAAATACAAATCGCACTCCGATCATACCCAAGACTGCGAAAGAATCCCAAAAGTTTAACAAAAAAGTAGCCGTTTAAAACTCGGAGAGAAGCGATCTCGTTTAAATTGATCCAGAAATATTAATTTTGAAGAAAATTGGCTGAACGATTAGGTGATAGTGTTGACTACTAACGGCCAGACAGGTGGATGGACAGGATGATCACCGGACGGCCGTTTTGCCGTCAATCAATTTTTCGGTATGAAACACCCACAAAACATGGATATTGTTCGAACAATGTGTTAGAGGCAGTAATTGGCTACGTATAGGAACAAAATTTATACATTACATTTTCGGGTGTCATTAACGATAATATTCCTAATTTTTCGAATATTGCTAAAGTTTAAAATATTTATAATGTTTTTACTTTACTAGCGCTGCGCGAAAAAACGGCGAATTTTTGGCAGACAAAAACCTATCGCTGGGCACTGATAACGAAAAAGTAGATAAATCCAGTTGCTGAATTTAGAAAAAAGTTCTCTAACACATGGTGTAGCGACGTTTCATGTTTTATGGAACCTTGATACCGAAAAATCTATTGATGGCGAAACGTCCGTTCATCTGTCCGTCTGGTGTAATGTGAACAACACTAGCGCTTAAGCCATGCGTAGGATTGTTCCCAAATTGAAGGGACCCGTGCCAATCTGACCAGAGTCAAAGCTCTGCGATTTTGGAAAACATTCATTAATATTTCAGAGTACTTTACATGAAGCTTTCCCGACATTTTCAAAATTTTCTCAAAAACGGCTCCAAAATTTTTTAAAAAAATTAGTGTAAGAATAGAGTAAAATACACTTATAAAAGCTGATGTGGGTTCGCCTTTATGTGTTAACTTTGTATTTTCTATAATTACAAAAGTTTGAATTTATTTTCGACGAGTTCCTACAACTACAAAATTGAAGATAGAGATTTTCCCTTCAATTAAATTAATTGTGCATAATTAACTCTTTTAGTAAGGTCATGTACATTTTTTGAAAATTTTAGTAGTTTTCGTGCAATATTGCATGTGATATATACATTTTTAAAAAGGAACAAAAACAAGATTTTGCCGATCCGGTGGTTACCGTAACGTTAACAGTGGTCGCTAATGACCTAGATGTTGATACGACTTTAAATTAAAAAAAAAAAGATTTTCTCAAAAACAGCTCCAAATTTTTTCTTTCATCTTTTGGTAGAGATAGTGCTAAACGTACTTCTATGAAGTGACATAAACATCATATTGCAATATACTTTTTTTTTCAAAAATTACAAAAGATATTTTTTTTACTTACCTTTCACGTCGATACTATTTGCATTTGGGGTGATTTGTTTACATTATTGCATTTACCAGTAAATGTGCTGTAAATGACGTCACGTAAAGTTTCTCGAAACGTCAAAAGTTTTCTGTGAACAGGAGATCAAAAGTCAGCATTTTCAGAAACACTCAAATATCGTTTTCTCAAAAACGGCTCCAAATTTTTCCTTACTTTTTTCGTATGGACAGTGCTAATTGCACTCTTGCCGATGACATAAAAGTCATATTGCTTTATTCTTTTGTTTTTTCAAAAATTACACAAATGTAATTTTTACTTTCTCGTATACGTACGTGTATACGGAGTAATATATGTAGTATAGAGAAAGTTATGTAATGCTGGGGAAAATCGATTTCGAGATTTCAACGGAAATATAGGTTTTGTGGTCCCCTGATACCGAGAAAGTATATTTCTCAAAACGTCTGTCTGTCCTTCTGTCCGTCTGTGAACACTACTAGCGCCTAAATGGCACGTACGATCTTTTCCAAATTCAAGAAACCCCTGTCCATCTGGCTCTAAGTGAGATATTGAAGAACATTCTTTAATATTTGGGGGTATTTTACATAAAGCCCTAGGAACAGTTTCAAAATTTTCTCAAAAAATGCTCCAAATTTTTTCTTTAAATTTCTTGTAAGAATAGAGTAAAATTATTTACACTTATAAATAAGGCATAGGTCCGATTTTCACGGTTTCAACTCTTAATTTTCGAAAATTGCCAAAATTTGAAATTTTTTCGGAATCTTCCTACAACTATAAAATTAAAGACAGATTTTTCCTCTAAATGAAATTTGTTGTCCATAAATAGATCTTTCATAACGGTAATATCATTTTTTTTTTAATTTTAGTATTTTTCGTGCAATAGTGCGTGCGATATTTGCAATTTTAAAAAATTTCAAAAACAATATTTTCTCAAGAACGGCTCCAAATTTTTCTTTAAGTTTTTTGTACGGTTAGTGCCAAACAAACCCTATACGATAACACAAACGCCATATCGCTCTATTCCTTTGTATTTTAAAAATGTACAAAAATGTAATTCTTTTGACTTGTCTCTGACGTCCGTTATACTTACTTTACAGGCAATTTCTTTACAGTATTATATTTATGAGTATATGTGCGTCAGTTAATGTCAAATAAAGTTTCTCAAAAACAAAAATAGTTCTCTTGAAATTGCGCTTTAAATCCTGCATTTTCAGGAACGCTCAAACGCCATTTTCTCACAAATTGCTCCAAATTTTTTCTTCCAACTTTTTCAAGGGATAGAGATAATGTCACTGATTATTATGAAGTAAAGTTCATTTTGGTGTACTCTTTTATTTAAAAGAAAATTACACAAATGTTTTTAAATATCTCTCACGCCGTTAATACGCACATTTCAATGGATTTGTATACATTATTACATTTGTGAGTGGAAGTGCTTTAAATGACTTCAAATGAAGTTTTTCAAAAACTCAATATATTCTTGTGAAAAAGAGCTTCAAATTTCGCATTTACAGTAATGCTTAATCGTCATTTTCTTAAAAACGGCTCCAAAGTCTTCAATGAAAATTGATATTTAGGATGAGGTTTTGGCATTCTTTAATATTCTTAGATTAATATTTGGGTTCTACTATTTGGAAACCGAAAAGTTGAGAAAATTTAAAAAAATATATAATTTGGGCGGCGATAGTTGGCAGCAGGCAAGAAGGAGGGGCAAGACTGTACAATACCAATCCACAAAAAAGAAATTCAAAAACTTTACTACAGAAATGTCTATGCCATTCTGTAGCACCTCTAGTTTACTTTCGCGTATACGTAGTACGTATATACGTAGTAATATACGTATTATAGAGAAAGTTATTTATTGCTTCGCGAACAAACGGCGAATTTTCGATAGAAAAAAAATTCACTGTTGGACCCTAAAAACAAGAAAGTGGATATATTCAGTTGCTAAATTAAGAGAAAAAAATTATCTAACACGTGGTGTAGCAAGAATCCCAGTTTGTGGGTCCTTGATGCCGAAATATAAATGCCAATTGAAAGAAAAACGTTCGTCCGTCTGTCTGTTCGTCCGTCTGTGAACACTACTAGCGCCTAAACCATTCGTACGATCTTTTTCAAATTGAATGTTTTGTCGATCTGGCTCTAGTTAAAGCTTTAAGATTTTGAAAAACATTCTTTAAAATTTAGGGGTACTTTACGTAAAGGCCCCGAAACATTTTCAAAATTTTCTGAAAAACAAATCCAAATTGTTTCTTTAAATTTCTTGTAAGAATAGTGTAAAATGAACCTATAATTGTGACATATGTCCCATTTTCACAGTTACCTCATAATTTTCGAATATTGCTAAAGTTTGAATTTTTTCGAAGTCTTCCTGAAACTACAAAATTGAAGATGGAGATCTTTCTGTCAAATCAAATTTATTGTTCATAAATAGTTCTTTCTTTAAGGTCATTTAGATTTTTTGAAAATTATAGTAATTTTCTTGCAACAGTGCGTGCAATTTTTCCAATTAAAAAAGAAATTCTTAAAATGTGTGGGAGAGTTAATGCAAAACAAACCCAATACGTTGACACAAACGCCTTATTGTTCTATTCTTTTGTTGTTGTTTTTCAAATATTACAAAAATGTAATACTTTTACTTCTGTTAGGTCGGTAATATTTCCATTATGGGCGATTTTTTCACGTTACTGTAATTATCAGTATATGTACTTTAAATAATATCCTAAAAGGTTTTTCCAAAAATTAACAGTTTTCTGTTAAAATGAGCTAAAAATTCAGCATTTTCAGAAACGCTCAAACGCCTTTTTCTCTATTATAGCTCAATTTTTTTCTTCAAATTTTGTGTACGGAGATTGGAAATTATACTCTTTAATGAAGATGACATCAAATTCATTTGTGTGTGTCCTTTTATTTTTCAAAAATTACACAAATGTATTTTCTTTAAGTCTCACGCCGTTCATAAGCACATATCTACCGTTTTGTATACATTATTGTATTTGTGAGTTCAAGTGCTTCGAATGACTTTAAATTAAGTTTTTCGAAAACTCAATAAGTTCCTGCAAAGAAAGCTTCAAATTTTGCATTTACTGTAATGCTTAATCACCATTTTCTTGAAAACGGCTCAAAATTTTTCAATGAAAATTTTTATTTCGGACGAGGTTGTACTCTTCTTAAATATTCTTGAAGTATAATTTCGGTTCTACTATTAAGAAACAGAAATGTTGAGAAAATGTCCAAGAAAATGTACTTAGAGTGACCATAGATGGCAAAAAATGGCGCAAGACCTTAAAGCCAGTCCACACCAAGGAAATAAGAAATAATTCGCTACGAGAAAGTCTGTGTCATTCTGCAGCACCACTAATTATTTTCTCGTATACATACGTATATTCGGAGTAATATAAGTTGTATAGAGAAAGTTATGCAATGCTTCAGAAAATTGATTTCGAGATTTCCACAGAAATACACGTATTGGGGTAGCAGAATACCAAAAAATTGGATTGTTTGAAAACGTCCGTCCGTCTGTGAACACTACTAGCGGTTAAATCACACGTAAAATCTTTTCCAAATTGAAAAAAAAAACTGCTCATCTGGCTCTAGTTGAAGCTTTAAAATTTTGAAAAATATTCTTTAAAATTTAGGAGTACTTTACAAGTCCTCGGAAATTTTCAAAATTTTCTTAGTACGGTTCCAAATTTTTTCTTTAAATTTATTGTACAAATAGAGTAAAATACACCTATAAATGTGTCATAGGCTCAACTTTTATGGTTAACTCTGAAGTTTCAAAAATTTTGAAAGTTTGAATTTGTTTCGGCGTCTTTCTACAACCATGAAATTGGAGACACTTCAAATGAAATTTGTTGTCCATAAATAGTTCTTTCATATTGGTCAGTTTTTAATAGTCAATAAGTTTATTGTTTCTTAAATAGTGGTATATCCATTTCCGTTTAAGTTTGTGACATTAAAAAAGAGTAAGTAACCCAAAAATTATCAAACAATAATCTTCCCCTGGGGATACTATAAGGAAAATCATGAAGATTAAACATGCAAATGTTATGAAACTTCTTAAATATATTCTTCATGTCGATATTTTCTATGTTTATTATAGATTGTGAAGACACTCCAGAAGTAGAGTTGGTAAAAGACGCAAAGAACTTATATTTTTATAATTTTCATTTTTATAACTTTTTATTAAAAACAAATTACTAATTACATCAGATTTAAAAACAATATTTTGTTTAATTTATTTTAAATCGCTCTCCAACTACATGGTCATAAGTGATCAAAACATGGTTTACAATTTTACATTGTATAAAAGTATACACATTTAATTATATAAAAAAATTTTATACCTTGTATTTTAACAATTTAAAATATTCACAAATAGACACATTTATAACAAGCACGTTATTTTTTTTACAAGGAAAGAAAATACTATATGATGTTTTTTATTGTAAGTCATAATAATTTTTTTCTAATATCGTATAAAAATGTGGGTTTCTACGTGCTGCTTACACGTGTGTGAAGTTGGTCTATTCATAAAACATCTGAAACAAGTTTCGTCACCGTGCGTAAAAGACTTTTTTTAAGTTGACGTCACAGTGAAAAAAAAGAAGATTTTCACGCACGGTAGGTAGCTTACAAGAGGAATAAGTAAAGAAAGCACACATTAATGGCAAAACATCTTCGATTCCACTATTATCAACCATTTCTCAAAAACTATTAACTTGTAATTAACTGTTAATATATAATTAGAAGCTAACTATTAACACATAAACTATATCTATGTCTCTACTAATAGTAAAGTGACAAGTGCATCGAGTGACAGCCCAATAATCTCTTAATATACTAAATCAATATCGATAAAACTTTTGAGCTAGCTTCCTAGGAAGGTCAGGAGTACTATAAGATATGATTTACAACCATAAAGCTTCATATATTCGCTCAGTGCTTAATTTTTAATATTGTAGGTCCCAAAACCCGCCCCAAATTAATTATTAATGCAATAGAAATGGTTATGTACTAATAATTTAATAATTATTCCCGAGGACCGGGATGCCGTTCTGTCGCGTTCCGTCAGACATCAAGCCCTGTATTTCCTAATAATTACTTTTGTAGCCTTTTTTACGCCTAACTTTGTATCAGAGGAGAAGAGTGCTTGAATGTGCAATAGTTTAGCTGCTCATCACCAGAAAATGACGACTGAGAGCTACGATTGAGTTCATCAATGCACAGAATTGCGTATTCATAAGAGAGAATTATTTGTTTATTTTTACATTCAATTGTCTAATACGAAATGATTCTGGGTTTTTCTTCGCTCTATTTACAAAAGTAATTTGGATATTGATTTTAATTGCTTCTAGGCCTGAATGTAATTTACAAAAGTAATTTGGATATTGATTTTAATTGCTTCTAGGCCTGAATGTATTAAGTGTACAAGAGATATGAAATTATTGGAAAATTAATTTTCTCATGGATTTGCTTAATATTGTCGTAAAAAGATATGAGTGCACACGTGCTTTGCATGAAATAGTTATTGGTTTGGTTGTAATACATTAATCATGATCAATAGTATTTGCAAGTCGCACGAAAAAATATGAAACCCATTATGAATGACTCTGTTATGTTGAAACTGTGTCGGATGGATGAATTTTTGTAGGCAAGAGTTTTATTATTGTGAAGGGTGAAAGCGTACCTTTGGGTGGTGAAGGAATGATTATTTAAATTGAGAGTAAATTCCGCAAGCTTCGGCAAGACGAATAATTGAAGTAAAACAGAAACGGTAAGTGGGTATTTGGAGGAATGGATATGTGTCAACGCTGGTTTTCAAGGTTATTGAAAATAGAACAAAAGAGGTTATTTTAGATAATAGAAAAACTTTTGTCAAGCCGGATCCAAAGCGATCTCGGATTTTCGGAGATATTATAAGTTTACTTTAGTGCTCTATGGTTACTGGCTCCTTTCCACGAGCCATTATTCATCTAGGATCCGTATACGCGTATTCGAATACAAATAAAATTACTTTAATTATATTTAAGCATCACTTGCCGCGACGTGCCGTTAATATCTATTTAAACTTTTCTGTATAAATTCGTAGGAGAAAAAATATGGAAAAGACTAAGTTTCACATTGTGGCAACTGATTAAAACTATTGGCATAATATATAAAATTCCACAAAAAGAATGTACGTGAGTACATGTATTTTATATTTTTAGTTTAGATTTTCTTATTATTTGTAGTTATAAATTGAATGAATATTGTGGGCGGGAACCCCAATGAGAAAAAATACAAATATTTGTTAGCGAGAAAGTCTTTTAGTGAGTACGGAAGACCGGGTATTTCCTAATGTAAGCAAGGCAGAGAGGGGCCGAATAGGGCGTGTTGGCACAAAGGAGGCGAAAATTAATTCAAATTTGGCGCCGTACTTGGAATTCTATCATTTATAACAATTCCTTGGCGCTTATTAACAGCAAAAAAGATACATTTTAAACGTCCCGCGTTGGACTTATATTTTTCTGTAAAAACCGAGAGTAAGGCAAAGACGTCTCTCGTAGGAAACCATTTGGAAGGACAAACTGCTTTGAAAAGTTTGAACTGCTTTCATAGACGCGAGATTGCGACAGATACTAGGAATACGCATTGTTGGCACTTTTGGGAATCAAATGCATTTCTTAATATGAGGCCACCAGAGTCAATTTTTGGAGAATTTTGCAGCCGAGCGCTTTCACTAAAGATCACCTCATCAGAAAAAGGCGTAATAGTAATTCACATCCTGGCTGCACTGAAAAAATTAGATTTTTGTCTGTTGGTAGGGGGGCTACCTTACAGCCGTGTAGATTCAGTTCACAAAGATTTTTTGCGCGCACTATCGCCTGAAATTGTATTACGCCCGAATTACGACAGAAAAACGATCTGTTTTCCTAAGACAAGGTAATACTGACAACTTCAATATTCAATAATTCTTAAACATAAAGTAAAGTAATAGTTCTTAAACAATTGTCTTTCAGAATTTTTCCATGTGACAAGTGACGAAACGGTAAAACGCTTGTCGCCCCCCTCAAAAACTCCGTTGAAGCTACTTTGTAGCTTCCACAGGGCGGATGGAAGACACATAGAATAGATAGAAGTAGGCTCCACGACAGGTTGGGAATAGATGGAATTCATCTTCCTGCTTAATAAACTATTATGATAAATAGCTGGGTAACGCGGAGTACTTCATCTTGTACATTAAAAAACTCTTATAAACTCTCACATAAAGAGTTGTATCTACGTAGATGAACACCAGTTTCTCAACTGATGGTAAGTTATTTTCGTAAATACCTTATGAATGATGGTTAATAAATTAGATACTGCAGCGTTCGAACAACTATCGTGGAATGTCAGCATTGGTTTTAAACATTTTAAATCCGGTAACTATAACGGGGATGTACCCTTTACTCAATAGGAACTCGAATGGAACAACAGTGAGTCAGTACCATATGTTGCGAAACCATGTTCTGTTATACGAATGTTAACGAAGGTGGGGTAGAGATGAAACAAATCATAACTCGTGACGTGAAAGACATGGGAAGCATGGAAGGGAAAGATTGCATCGTGAAAGGATTCCTGATATGTCTGGCCAGCGTTAGCCACTGCCTGATTGATTCATCAATTGTTAGTGATTCCGGTTGCGTCAACTACTAGAGCCACCCGTATCGCAAGTGTAGTGCATGCTTTTTTCTCAGAAGATGGCGGTGTTCTTCCCCGATGGATGGGGGGATCCGGTGCCGACCCACCGTCAGCTAGCGCGATACCAAACAGGTATCTTCCACCAGCGAGGCACCGTTCCAGTTGGTAATAGTTATAAGCTCCCGACCGGTCTCCCGGCACGTTTGGTAGTGTAGTGCATGATAGTGTAAGTGTGTGTGTAAGAGGCCGTACATAAATTACGTGAGACGATTTTGGCGATTTTTCGACTCCCCCTCCCTCCTCATCTCACAAGAAATATTTCAAAATGCGTATTTTTAATGTAAATAGTAATTTTGTTTAATGTAAATGTAAATTTGTGATTAATTGTATTGATAATTATTTAATAAACATAATTTGTTTAGTATTTATACTTAAGACAAGATATGACTAATATTGAGAAAATAGAGGGACTGAATTACAATAAATATTATTGTATTTCTAAAAATGATCGGTAATTTTTCTTTAAAATTTCTGTAAATATTCAGGTAATGAGATTTATCTCTTTAATGATTAAAGGTTTAGTAATTTTTGTTAGATTCCTTTTCCCGGTATACTATACTACTTATTGTAACATTCACATAACCGCGATAAAAATTATTGGGCAAGATTTAGTCATATAGTAGTAAAGAAACGTGTTTTACTTAAATTGTCCCAGTTTTCTCGAAATTTATCACTGCTTTTAGCGAAAAATATTACGTGATAATTGCCGAGACACCTCTCCTCCACCCACGTAAGAGTAGGTGAGATTCGCTTGACACCCCCCCTAAAGACCTCACATAATTTATGGTGAGGGTAGAAGAAAGGACAAGGAAGAAATTGGAAACATCGCGCGCAGTTTTTGTCCCGTTTTTAGGGAACTGCTCCGGCATTTGCCTGGATTTGATCGGTGAAACCACGGAAAAACACCGATACGAGCAGCCAGCCGCTAGAACTCTCCTCCAGACAGGCACATAACTGGACCTAACTATCTGTCTAGTTTCGAAAATCCTGCCACCGACGGGACTCGAATCCTAGGACCTCGCGGTCAGAGGGACTGCAGTGACATCAGTTGATGTCCTAAGCCATCTCGCCCGGTCTGCTTGGTTGAGGAGCAACCGTTTAGCCATTAGCCGGTCGGCGTCGGGTTGGGGGGGGGCAGTGGGGAGGCGCGCTGGAGACGCCACGCGTCGGGGCGCCGCCGTGCGGCTGCCGTCCGGCCTGTTGGGCGCCGGGGGGGGGGAGAGGGGTAGGCGGGTGCGACGCCTGTTTGTAAACATCGTGGAGCGGAAACTGCGCCCGAGTAGACAGTTAATATCCCGCCTGAGCGAGCAGCTGGAGGCCGCCGCGTTGTGGCAGGTCATCGAAGGAAGCTCGCTCCCGCCTCCTGCGCGTGGGCCGCCCTCACGCCATCCCCAACGCCACTCCCCTCCTGCCACGCACTCGCCCACACGCCTGCATCTCGCCATCTTTCCGTCCCTGGCTTCATTCCTCCTACGTCACCACATCTCCGCCCTCCCCGGCCATCCCCCGCTGTCTTCAGACCTACCTGTCTGCCTCCGGCCCTCCACGTCACTCCCCGGCCCTCCACCTCTCCCGCTAGGAGAGGTGTCTCAGGGCATCAACTGACATCACTGCAGTGGAGCGGGGCTCCGATGATGAGAGATAGGGGAAAACCCGGGAGGTTCTGGTTCGAGTCCCAATGGTAGGAGAATTTTTGACCAAAGCTTGTCAGCTAGATCGAGTTCTGTCGCTGTCCGGGGGAGAATTCTAGCGACCGGCTGCTCTAATCGGTAGTTTTCCGTGGTTTATCTGCTCAACAGCAGGCGAATCCTGGAGCAGAACCCTAACAAACGGACCATGGACCGCGCATCATCGTTCCTTCCTCTTCTTTGTTCTATCCTCACCTCTTGCATACCCACACTTACACTACCACACATGTCGGGTGACCGGTTGGGAACTTAGAGCTTGTCTCGGTTGGAGCAGTGCTCCATTGTTGGGAGATACCTGGTTGAGGGAAAACCTGCTATCTGACGTACGTCGGCGCTAAATCTCATCATTCAGCGGGGAAAGATCACCGTCACCGCCCAAAAGAAAAATGCACTACACTTACGGGACGAATGCCCTTCCCGGTTGACGCGCCTGGAATCACCAATCAATCCACCTGTCTCCTCGGCTCACCATCTCTTTGCCTACACCACCAGCTACCCGGCAGCCCCACGTCCCTCCTCGCCTCT
Source organism: Teleogryllus occipitalis (assembly GCA_011170035.1). Taxonomy (NCBI): domain Eukaryota; kingdom Metazoa; phylum Arthropoda; class Insecta; order Orthoptera; family Gryllidae; genus Teleogryllus; species Teleogryllus occipitalis. The sequence continues at coordinate 4,265 of BLKR01007337.1, read as the reverse complement.
CCTCGGCCCTTCCTTCACCTCCTGTTCCCTCCACGCTCCTTCATTCGACTCCTTGTTCCTCCCCGACCATCCATACCTTCCACCGACCATCTCTGCCGCTTCCCGCCTCTGGCCTCGTCCTGCTCTCGGTCTTGCCCTCACGCGGGGTCGTCTGTCCGCGCTCCGCATTGCCTCGCCTCTTCGCCACCCCTTCAACGCGCAGGCGATCAACGGCGACCTTGGCAAGGGCAGCGTTAATGAACTTTTGGAGGTGACCGGTCTTTAAAGCTTCGCGCCTCGCCTGCTGTGGCTACTCCGCCTCGCATGTGCTGAAAACGTTGATTGAATATGACGGAGGAAATTGCATCATGCGGTGCGAAAGAGATTGGTTCAGCGAAATGTTTTCCTGGCCTTGTTTCTCGGCATCGTTTGCGTTTACTTATGCGTAGATGTGGCTGTTCGAAATTAAAGTTTAGACAAGAATGGAAGGGTTTAGAATCAGATCATTTTGTTGCAAATTTTTGGAATAATTGACATATTACCATCTGTTTGACCCCCGATCTTCCAGTTGGTATAACTGCAAGACACATTTAACTTTGAGAACGGTTGACTGGATAGAACAATAAGGTTTATTATATAATATTTATGCACGCACAAATAAAAGTAACAGAATTATTTAGCTGCAGGAAAAGAAACACTTTCTTAATAAATGTTATTTATTTAAAGTTTGTGCGTTTTATAAGACTTGGTAACATAGATATTAGATTTGACACGCATAATGTAAGAAAGCCAAAAAAATACATAATCGAGGAGAAAATTTCGCACCAAAGACAGCACAAAAGCAATGCTTTGAGTACATTGGGACTATTTCATTGCTTTATTGTTCTTCTGTGACATTGCTTTTAAGATTCTCTCATTTTTTGTCATTAAAATTCTCATACTACTCTATCAAATTCCCCTATCACAAGATCTTCAGAGAATTCTGAGTTTCAGGCTGGCAATTCCGCTCAATTAAAATATTACGTTTTCGTACTGGTTAGTATAGTTGTAGTTACTTTATAAATGGATTTCTAGCTCATATTCTGTGGCCAAACACTGTTTCCGAGTGCTTCCATTGTAAGTTTCTTCATCTCCTTCTTGTTCCATTATAAGCAGATTTCTCTGTATGTAAAGAAGAATTGCCAAGATATCTGGGACTTCACAAATTTTCTTTTCATAAAAACACATAAGAATACGTTAAGCAAATATCAATGCTTTCTCGAAAAGCCAGTTAATATTGTCAGGAGGAAATATTGATTAGGGTTCAACATTCGAAGATGGGAGGCTTCAAGAAAGGATTTTTCAAATTTGAATACTACATACTAAAGTCGAGAAAAAATTGAAAAAAGAAAATTTACGTTCATCTATCTCAATTGGCGAATCTTATTAGAATGTAGAATTGATATTAGAGATACTTGGGACAAAAAACAACCGCAATCCGACGTGTAGGTCGGCGCCGGGTCTCACCGTCTAATGGAGGAAGAACACCGCCCTCTCCCGTGATACAAACATACTCCACACTTTCGGGACTAATGGCCACAAGAATTGACGCGCCTGCAAACACGAAATAATCAGACCGGGAGCGGTGGCTCAATGCATCAACTGATGTCACAACAGTGCCTCTGACCAGGAGGTCCTAGGTTCCAGTTCCGTCGGCGGCAGGATTATCGACACTAGTTTGTCAGCTAGGTCGAATTCATTCGCTGTCTGAAGAAGAATTCTAGCGGCTGGCTGCTCTGATCAATACGAAGCGAATGCCGAAGCAGTATCGTCACAAACGGGCCAAGGACCGCGAGCGATATTTCCTTCCTCTTCCTTGTCCTATCATTACCCCTTACACACACACACACACACACACACTTACACTAACATGTACTACACAACCACACATGCTGAGAGACCAGTCGCGGACTTAGAACTTGTGCCGGCTGGGGCGGTGCCCAACTGTTGGGCACTGGGAGCGGTAGCTCAGTGCATCAACTGATGTCACTGCAGCGTCTCTGACCGGGAGGTCCTAGGTTCGAGTCCTGACGGCGGCAGCACTAGCGTTTCAGCTAGGTCGAATTCAGTTGCTGTCTGGAGGATAATTCTAGTGGCCGGCTGCTCTGATCGGTAGTTTTCCGTGGTTTCTCCGATCAACATTAGGCGAATGCCGGAGCAGTACCCTACCAAACGGGCCACGGACCGCGCGCGATCTTTCCTTCCTCTTCCTTGTCCTATCTTCACCCCTTACACACACACACTTACACTAACATGCACTACACTACCACATATTCCGGGAGACCGGTCGGGAGCTTAGAGCTTGTCTCTGCTGGGGTGGTGCCCCGCTGGTGGGAGAGTCCTGGTTAGGGGGAAACCCCACTAGCCGACGGTAGGTCGGCGCCGGATCTCGCCATCCAGCGGGGGAAAATCACCACCATCTCCCGAGAAAAAAACATGCACTACACTAACGGGACTAATGACCAAAGCAGTTGACACGCCCGGAAACATGAAAAATCAATCAATCAAAAACCCAACTGGTGGGAGATACCTGGTTGGAGAAAACCCCGATAGACGAGGGAAGGTCGGCTGCTGATCTCGCCATCCAGTGGGGGACGATCACTGCCACCTCACGATGAAAAACATGAAATAGACTTATGGGACTAATGACTTCAGTAGTTGACGCGCCGGGAATCATCAATCAATCAATCGGGGCTTCCCCGCCTCTGAAGCGCGCCCTCTCCCGAACGCTGCCTTTGCTCTCATCCCGATGTCTTAGCCCACCTCTCCCGCTCGATCCTCCGGTCGACGCTTCCTCAGTACTCTTGCCCACCCTTCCACAGTCCGCTCCGCCCCGCCCGTTCAATTCCACCCTCTCTGCCCTTGTCTTTCGACCCCGTCCCCGCTCCTTCCGCGATTCCCACGCACCGCGCTCCCACCCCCGCTGGCGCTGACGTCACGAGAACAAAAGCTCGGCGGGGCGCGGGGCGTGGCGGGCTGGGGCGCCGCCGGGGGCGTGTGTTAACGAGGAGACAGGTGAATGGCGGCCGCTTTGTTTCTGTGCTATGGCAACCGGTAATTTGAAAGGAGAACCAACCGGCAGGCGCTCCTCTATTCGCGGGACGGGGTGAATCCTCGCTCGCGGATCGCGCTCGGCCGGGGCGTTTAGGGCGCCAAGCAGCCTGCGCTTGCTTTAGCTTATTCTCAAATGAAACGTGTTCGTCAAACCCAAACGTATCGAAAAAATTCAGTTATATTCTTCTTTCTAATTATTATTATTATTATTATTATTATTATTATTATTATTATTATTATTATTAATATTATTATTTTTTTTTATTACTAGTGAGAACCCGTCAAAATTTGACGGTGAGATCTGACATAAATATAAAATACTGTGCCTAGACTAACGTGCACAATATGTCGCATTGTTTGGATCTTCAAAGTGAGCAGGGGGCACTGCAATATTGGCACCAAATGACACGAAAGAGCACGATTATACTGACGTATAATATTTCTAAACTTTTCTGATGAATCATTATCTCCTATAACAATTGTTTGATTTCTTCTCGCATATTAGGAGTAAACTTATTTTTTCCCCATTTAAAGCAACACAGAAAACTGGTTTGCAGAATTTCTCTCGCATGGGAAGTGCAAAGCAGAACAAAACTGACATTTCATAGACAACGACCCAACAAAAAACGAAATGACCTCACTATCATGACAGCTACGCTGACTTTCTCTTTCCATGTAAGTTTGCGTCTTTTGGGGTGCGTGGGCAACGATTCGGAATTCAACATAACCTGTGAACAACTTCACTAGTTCAGTATAACCGAGCAAAACCCACTGTCCGAATTTTCTCTACAAAATGCACCACAAAAGCAAATACATGCAAACTGTCAAAGCCACAATGCAATTATTACACTGAAACAAAACCTCGACGAATTGTAAACAAATCTCAACAATCAAAACAAAACATCGAGCAGCGCCACCATGAAGTATCGTGCACTCGAATCTATCGTTTCATATAATGTTTTCAAACAGCCACCCTTTGGAAGAAAAAAAATGACTATTGATAAGCGTACTATTAAAGAATGATTTAATTAATTAATTTACACCGTAAATGTTGGTGAATCAACACAAATAATATCTGATAACACATCTAGGGATCACATTCTTTCATTTAAAGAATAAAATACTACAATCGGTTCAGTAGAAGCTCTAAACGAAGCCATGACAGAATACCTTATTTTTTTAAATATATAGAT
>BLKR01007336.1:0-39227 GCA_011170035.1 Teleogryllus occipitalis | reverse complement strand
ATATTTGAATTTTTTTTAAATTTGTGTTGGAACGGCGCTACACCTAACTGGACAAGCTAGAGAGCTGGGACGAGTTCAGTCGCTGTAAAGGCCGCAGAGAATTCTAGCGGCGAACAGCTATGATCGATAGTTTCCGTGGTTTCTCCGATTATTACCAGGCGAATGCCGGAGCAGTACCCTAACAAACGGGCCACGGACAGCACGTGATCTTTCAATGACGCAAAACAACGATATTGTTGTAGATTGCTGCTATACAACGTGCCAAAACTCCTTTATTTAAAACAAATTTTTAAAAAATTAAAATTATAAAAAACAGCGATGCTTTTGCAACAAAATATCGATGTGAAGAAAACGTCAGAAACAAAATATTGATGTTAATATATCAATGTTTCTGAGGGAAAATAACGATGCTTTTTGCCATCCCTATCCGTGAGTAAAATATCGATGTGAAGAAAACATCGAAAGCAAAATATCGATGTTAATATATCAATGTTACTGAGGGAAAACATCGATGTTTTAAAAACATCGATTTTGCCATCGCTGTTCGTGACCAAAATATGGATGTGAAGAAAACATCGAAAGCAAAATACCGATGTTAATATATCGCTGTTTCTGAAGGAAAACATCGATGTTTTAAAAACATATATTTTTCGTCATCCCCGCCCGTCATCAAAATATCGATGTGAAGAAAGCATCGAAAGCAAAATATTGATGTTAATATATCAATGTTTCTGAGTAAAAACATCGATGTTTTGAAAATATCGATTTTTTGCCATTCCTGTCCGTGATCAAAAAATCGATGTGAAGAAAACATCGAAGAGTTTCTGAAGGAAAACATCGATGTTTTAAAAACATATTTTTTTGCCATCCCTGCCCGTGACCAAAATATCGATGTGAAGAAAGCATCGAAAGCAAAATATCGATGTTAATATATCGATGTTTCTGAGTAAAAACATTGATGTTTTGAAAACATCGATTTTTTACCATTCCTGTCTGTGATCAAAAAATCGATGTGAAGAAAACATCGAAAGCAAAATATCTGAGTTTCTGAGGGAAAACATCGATGTTTTAAAAACATCGATTTTTTGCTATCTCCATCCGTGACCAAAATATCGATGTGAAAAAACATCGAAAGCAAAATATCGATGTTAATATATTGATGTTTCTGAGGGAAAACATCGATGATTTAAAAACATTTTTTTTGCCATCCCTGCCCGTGACCAAAATATCGATGTGAAGAATCGAAAGCAAACTATCGATGTTAATATATGTCGATGTTTCTGAGGGAAAACGTCGATGTTTTTTGGCCATTCCTATCCGCTGGCCCGCTGGCCGCTTCGCATTGAGCGCCTGTGAGGCGGCGATGGCTGTCGGCCGAGCCTCCATGGGAGCAGCTGCTCTCACCTTGAGCCGCCAGCCGTTCTTGAACTTCGGCTTCGGCGGAAAGTGAAAGCTACTCCGCCAACGGTACCGCAAATGTATCGCGCGAACTCGAAACAACGAACTTTGTGCAAACACACGTAAAGTTTAGACAGTGCGCTGCGTTTCAACTGTCGAATGAAAACTCTTGAGCACTATTTTACGTCGGTTTCGTAGTTTAAAAGCGCCCCTATTTTATCGGCGGAGCGGTAGTTTATTTGCGAACGGTTTCAATGTGAAAAGGATCTTTTAAACTTCAAGATGTTTGGAAATGATTTGCGTCCTGCATACTTGTTCTGACATTGGTTTAATCTCTACCAATTCTACCGTGTATATCTCGGATTTTTCAGTTTTCTGCTTTTTTTCCTTCCACTTCTTCCGCTTTTCTTTCCTTCCACTTCTTTTCTCTGTCCTTTTGGTTGTTTGATTGTTAGTGATTCCGGTGACGTCAACTACTGAGGTCATTAGTTCCGTAAGTGTAGTGCATGTTTTTCACCTGAGGTGGTGGTGGTGGTGATCATCCCCCGCTGGATGGCAAGTTACTGTGCCGACCTAGCGGGGTCTTCACAACCGGGTCCGTGGCCCGTTCGTTTGGGTACTGCTCCGGCATTCGCCTGGGGTTCATCGGAAAAAACACGGAAAATTACCGATCAAAGCCACTAGAATTATTTTCCAGGCAACGACTGAATTGGACATAGCTGTCAAGCTAGTGTCGAAAATCTTGCCACTGTCGGGACTCGAACCTAGGACCTCCCGGTCAGAGGCACAGCAGTGACATTTGTACGAATTAGCCTGTAGGTTACTGAGCTATTAGCCTGAAATGGCTGTGGCTACGTGTATTGCCGTTGGAGCATTTCTGGTCGGGATTTTTTAGGGTTCGAGTACCGGTGGTGGCAGACCTTTGACACTAGCTAAATAGCAAGGTCGATTTCAATCGTTGTCTATTGGAGAATTCTAATGGTCGACTGCTTTGATCGGTGAACTGCCGTATGTCCCCCGATCAATACCATTTATATGCTGGAGTAGTTCCATAACAAATGGGCCACGATTCATTAATTGATTGATTATTTCCGGATAAGGTAAGTAGTCCCGTAAGTTGATGCATGTTTTTTTTCGTGGAGTAACTTAGCTATTTAGCTAGAGTCGAAAATCCTGCCACCGTTGGGACTTGAACCCATGAACATCCCGGTTAGAAGCACTACTGTGACATCAGGTGATGCCCTGAGCCACCTCGTCAGGTAGATTTAACGACCAAGTATAACTGCTTGACGAGCAAATCGAAGCTTGAAGCAAAACCAGCTTGAAGATTATTGAATTTTAATACAATCCGGGCCCGATTATTATAATCGATGTTATAATGATGATGTAATGACAGGATGAACCGACAGTACCTCTATACGGAGCTTGATTTCTGGTGGAATAAGACGTAACGGCGACCGGGTACCTCTGGAATAATTGTTAGATTATATTATAAATGTATAACTATTTCTATTAAATTAATATATTTTTCTTTAAATGTATGGTAGTGGGTCTTAAATCTGGTATTAGTCCTTGCTGTTATTAACCAGTTGGATAGTAAAACCTAAATTTTAATAACGTCTAAAACTTAATATAATGGACCCTAATACACCGCCGCCGTATTGGTACTTAGGGTTAAACATCCCATGTTTATTGCCTTGAACGTTTTGTTTCGCGAGTTGCAATATTTCTTTCGAAAGCAGTAAACATATCATAGCGAATTTTTAAGTTCAAAGATTAATGGGCGTTTGTAAATGCTCGATTTAGTGTAAATACTATATACAGCAATCGTTTGATATGTTTTTTAAAAAAATGTTCAGTTATTATAATTACATGTGATTTACGTTCTTCAGTTACATAGAATAGTATGAATTTATTTACAGTTCACCACCTACTTGAACAGATCTTGGTAAATATCAAACATTTTAGCTACAGTTTCAGGAAACATGTTTATGTAATTCTACGTTCACAGCAAAGTGATTATATTTTTCCAGAATTTGTAAACCTATCAATTTTTTAACTTTGAAAAATCACTACTGAACGACACGAAACAATATTTTTGAACTTTAGAATTTCCGTGTTACGTTAAAAGAGTAATTTTCTGTTGTAACTTTTCTTCGCGTATTTATTGTGGACGTTATAATTGCACGTGCTCAACTAATAATAATGATCATCGATATTCCAGTATTCTAGACTTGGTTACCGCTTCGCCCAGCGCATGTACAGGCTTGCTATTACTGCAGAAACTAATTTATCCGTTTCTGTGTTCCAGTTTTCAAGTATTTTTTTCGTTTATTTTTATAATGTTTATGTCAGTTTACCCGGAGACTTGCTCAACTGTAACTCGGATAATTGTTATTCTACTGTAGTCTCTCAAACGCAATAAATATTCAAAATGTTAGCCTTCGTACTTAACAGAATATTATCGGATATACGCAAAATAATTTTTAAACTAATTTATTATTTTTTGTATTTTGAAACTGCGGATAGTTGAAGAGAGAAATTAACCTAACAGTGCACAAAATACGCGTGTTATGAAGAATATTAACAAATCTGTGAAAGTAATAAGAAGTAGAGATTTTAAGAAGTTGCTGATAAACAAGAAAAAATGTAAGTTGAGCTCATTAGTTTGAAGATAATTGACCGTTAATGGTTATTTGATATAAAAAATTGAATTTCAAAAATATTACTATAATTTCTACAGTACATTGAATCTAATGTGTAGAACTGTATTTCATCGCGTGCTGAGGTGTTTAAAGGTTTTCACTAGGTTGCGGATGAATACTTTCCGAACATTTCCACGCTCAGTCACTCTTTCATGCCTGAGGGTGACACTGTTCGAAGGCAATGTATATCCAGTGAGGAAAATTGGCTTAATTAATTAGTGTGACGAGTTAAATGAAGAATGAACAAACACCGCAAAGACTCCGCACGATATTTCAACAATAATCACGCAAATTAATACACCAGAAATGGTTAATGTTCTGGCAGTGAAGTGAAGTTGAGCAAAGAAGGTGAGTGTAAACGTTTGGAATTACTTTAGATGATTGATTCTTCTGATTTCATGCACATGCACAAATTGTATAATGAATGACAATAGTTGTGTAATTATCATGTGTTTAATGAGAGTTTAATACCTGAATGTTTTAAATCGTGTGGCCATTTTTGTAATCCGTTCGTCAGCGAAACCTTGACTTGTTTTTCAATACAGTTCTTTAATACGGAGGTGATCAAATTAGATTGTTTGCTGAAATGTGTATTATTTCAAAGAAGAACAAAATTATTTATGCTAAATTTGATTTCGGGTGGTAAATAAAGGGTGTAATCTTCACAGAATAGGAATAAATGGATTTATTTTAAACGTCTGACGGAGATTGTCGTGTTTAGAATAGAAGCAATTAGTGACCTTGATTGTAGTTCTTGCATTATCCGAAAATCCAGATCGATTCGTGAATTTCTGTGTGGTGTAAACTTGCAAAAATACACTTACTCTGAATTTTCCACCTTTGTCAAAAATAGGCTTGTGCAGAACAAAGAGTATTTCCCATCTGCAAGCGAAAAACGAATAGTGGGATCAGTGGGGTTGTGTTGCGTAATTCAAATAAAAATCGCCCGTTTTATCTAATTATAAAATTTATTTTGACATAAAATGCATTGAAAATTTTGTGTATTGGTCGGCTCTAGGATGTACTTCAACACGAATAGCGATACTTAAGGAATGACTTAGTAGTGTTCGACAAAACGTATTTTGGAATAAAATATGTTGGAAATTATGCATTGTAGAGACTGAAGGATGTTTTATGTTAATTTTGTAGGCTAAAAACAGGAGCCTTATAGTAAAATTGGACACACGTAGTGAAGTGTCGATTTCTCTTAAAAGTTTGAGGTTATATAAATACGTCGCTTTTCCGTTCACGGGCCTATGCCAAGTTCTCGCTGAAGTGAGCCGGTTCCTTCACTCTCGTTACGATGAGGGAGAAGAGCCTAAAAATCGAACATGCACAGGAATAACGCAATAAAGAATAAAATATATGTTGGGTTCAACGCTGAAAAGAAAACACTATAAATGTCGATAGAGAAGAAATATCTGGAAAACTTTCTTTCGCTCAATAGATTTCAAATATTTTAAACAATTTGAAGATCACTTCCCCGGGTTTTTCTTTAAAACTATAATCTCATGCTCGTCGATTTCTGCGAAAAAAAAAAATCCTTCTGCTTAGCAGCCTCCGGCACCTACGTCTCAAGCATCAGGGTTAAAGAGGGCCCCCGGCCGTGTATAAGACCTCGCATGACATGCCATCTCCCGACTCGATCACACTGAATTTCATTGCACGGACGAGGATAAAAATCTAACATGCACAGGAATAACACAATAAAGAATTAAATGTGTTATGTTTAGCTCAACGACGAAAATAACACCTAAATTTCATATGCCACGACTGTCTTATTTTTAAATATAATTATGCAAATATGATCATCTATGTATTTATAGACAGTCAAATTATTTGTGTAAGAAATTGTAAAATCCTTTCCCTAAATGTACTAATGATAAAGAAAATATTTTACGAAATTTCCCCAATATCTTACACAAAAAAATTTCACTGACCGAAATATATATATAGGACCATATTTGCATAGTTATAGAAAACGTAAATGTCGATAAAGGAGAAATATCCATATAACATCCTTTCGCTCAATGGATTCCAAATATTTCAAACAATTTAAAGATCACTTTTCATTTTTTTTCAAAACGGCAATCTTCTCCTGGGCTTTCATTTCCGCGGGAAACCTTCCTTGGCGGCACACCTGCCTCCAGGGTTCTACGTCTGAAGAAAGAGGGTTAAGAGGCTGTGTATAAGGCCTGGCCTGACACGCCATTTCGCCGACTCGATCACACTAAATATCTTTACCCGCAAGTAAAAATCGGCTCTTAATTCTTACTGTAACTAATAGACTCTTACGTCGCGAAATCAGTGAACAATAGCGAAGAACGAGTAGCGGGATCAATGGTAATTCAAATGAAAATCGCGCGATCTATTTAATTATAAAAACGTATTTTGACAAAAAATGCATAATGTTTTGTTATGTTTTGTAGGCATAAATCAGGAGCAGTATAGTGAAATTGAAAACGCAAGCCCATGTGGTTTGCCATGTTCTTGAGGAAATGAGCTGATTCCTTCATTTTCGTTACGACAAGGGAAAGAGAAAATGGCGCGTGCGTAAAAAATCGAATGTGCACAGAAACAATGCAATAAAGAATTAAAAGTGACATGTTGGGCTCAATGCCGAAAATACATTATAATTGTCGATAAACGTGAAATATACAGATAACTTCTTTTCGCCCAATGGATTCTAAATATTTCAAAAAATTCAAAGACCACTTTTACGTGTTTTTTCTTCAAAACGGAATCTCTTCCTGAGCGTTCATTTCCCCGGAAAATCTTCTTTGGTATGTTTGTGGCTTCTTTGGCATGGAACGTGCGCAGCAATAAAGAATTAAAAGTGACAAGTTGGGATCAATGCCGAAAATACATTATAATTGTCGATAAAGGAGAAATATACAGATAACTTCTTTTCGCCCAATGGATTCTAAATATTTCAAACAATTCGAAGACCACTTTTACGTGTTTTTTCTTCAAAACGGCAATCTTCTCCTATGCGTTCATTTCCGCGGAAAATCTTCTTTGGCATGTTTGTGGCTTCTTTGGTATGGAACGTGCACAGCAATAAAGAATTAAAAGTGACATGTTGGGCTCAATGTCGAAAATACGTTATAATTGTCGATAAAGAAGAAATATACAGGTAATTTCTTTTCGCCCAATGGATTCTAAATATTTCAAACAATTCAAAGACCACTTTTACGTGTTTTTTCTTCAAAACGGAATCTCTTCCTATGCGTTCATTTCCGCGGAAAATCTTCCTTGCCGCGTAGCTGCCTCCGGCGTTCTACGTCTGAAGCACGAGGGTTATGAACGCCCCCGGCCTTGCATAAGGCCCCCGCGCCGCACGCCATCTTGCCGACTCGATCGCGGAGGGAAATGTTAAACAAACATGGCCCTTCTCGGGGCGGGCGCGGGACGGAAAAACGGGGCGGGGGGAGGGGCGGCGTGTTTGCATTCCCTCTAATGCCCGCTCCTAACGAATTATTCCCATGTTTGGTGGGCAAACATTTTTGCTCAAATAGGATGTGCTGGCGGGATTTGCTGCGCCTGAGTTGCAAGCCCGGCTTCCCCGCTTGCCTACCAGGCTGTTCGTGTTTCTGGAGTTGAAAACGTTTTCCAGTGCGAGTCTGTTTAATTGGTGAATTGAGGGGAGAGGTGTTTTTTCTGCGAATCGTGGTGCAACAGGCGGCAGCATATGGGATTCAATTGTTCACTGAAGTAGAATGATTTCCAACAAAAAATGTAGACAAGATATTTCAGTTTAAAAACGAACCAACAATCGTTGCTTATAGACATATCTGATGACACTGAAATATTAAATTCTAGCTCAGAATGCGTGGTGGTTAGTTAGACTCACGTGGTGGTTAAAGCCAGTCTGTTTTCATTTTACGCTTCTAATTTAGCTGAATTATAATTTACAAACAAATTGCAATAAACTTCTCATCCATATAATAGGTGTAAGCTACTCTTTGAATGTGAAATTGCTTTTGTCTTTTACTTTATTTTGCCAAAACTCAGCAAATTGCCCTCTCTCAATGAATAATATTTAAATGTTTTCATGAAGCAGTTTATGAACGATAGAAACAAGTTATCCAGCAGAGCTTTTTGCTTTCAGTCCGTTCGCCTGCAGCAAGAGAGTGGCCCTGGGGAGTTTGTTCGATGCACACTCGCGCAGATAATCTAATTAACTTACGTTCTCCGCATTACATTAATTTCTCTCGGTTTAATGAAGTTCTCATTTCAAATTTCGTTCATTCTCGGCATTTACCATTCACGGTATATGTGTTGTAGTAAGCAGCCCCGCGACAGGAATTATTAGATTGCACCTCCCCCCCCCTTCTGCTTGTGGACGTGAGCGGAATTGCTATGAATTGAAATTGTGGTCCATCGAGCCCTGTCAGGTCATTGAACAGACAGCTAATGCCTCAAATGCGAAGTGAAGCAAACTCATTCTGACACAGGTCGGCGAATCAATAGGGTTGATGGTAATGAGGACCGTCAGATTTCTAGACGTTTCACAGGAATCGGTACCATTGATGAAAGATGTAAAATATTTGCTTCACCATTGAATTGGTGGAAAGCGTTTTTGTAATTGACCCATTCATTTTTCCGTTAAATTGTATTATAATTTTGAAGTCGTTATGCAATATTCTCTGATTTTAGTGACTGGGAAAAATTGCTTAAACAATATTTATTGCCAAGAAAAGAAATGATTCCTCGTTTCTTAAAACATTCCCAGGAAGCTGGAATGAAATACTATACTGGATGTCTCCTTATGTTCGTAAAAATTTGCAGTACGTTGATCTCAGTAAAAAATAGAACATTTAAATACTACAACAAATGCCCTAAATCCAATAGTTTTTTACAAAACAAAAGCATGAAGTCAAAACTTCAAATGAAATTCAATAGTTCTTAGAGACCCATGAAGTCAAAACTTCAAACGGAAGTTAAAACTACCGTTTTTAGCAGAAAACTAAAAAAGATACTGGTCTTATATTTTCACAAAATATTTGTAGTATATCCAATTTACGTAAGTAACAACAGTATAGTTGAGCTGAATAATTGGTAAATGATTTTTCTTAAAGGTCATAAATCGACGGAAAATCTGAGAAATGCAGTAAACTGAAAATGTATTTTTGGACATGAGCTCCAACTTCCCTATCCTTATCTAATGACCTTACCCACTGTTCACTTTGCTAATTGAAATTGTAGGAAGTTTGCATCGATATATGAGAAGAAAATGAATTAATATGCACCGATGGTATTGCGAATTCTTGTATTATTCTAGGATATAACTATTTTGGAAATTGAGAGACTAGACTATAAAATTGTTACTACCTCCCTAAACGATTCGTTTCCCTTACTGTATTTGTTAGTATAATTAATAAATTTGTTTCTATTTCTAGAAGTTGCTTGTATTTTAATTGCTCATAATAATAATTAAATAAATATATTAATTTATTCAAATGTCAAACACAATCTTACTCGACTATTTTAAATATTTCAGAATTTATTCATAACAAATTATGGGATTTAAAACTGATTGCAACAGTTTGCAAAAGTACCTAACTAACTTAGTTTTAGTATTTGTTGAAAAAAGTTTGGTACATTTTCAACTCCTGTAATTTTGATCAAAGTTGTTACAAAACGAATGAATGAATGTGCAATTAAATTGCAACGCAATATAAAAATATTTCTATTGCCTTTTCTTCAGCCAGATTAATGTCACACGGGCGGTTGTACTAATTTGGAAGGGTCGGAATCCGTCCTCATTTACCTTTTGGTAAATAATGTTCCTTGGAAAGCCGGTATTTTTTCAATGACGTACATTACAATTTGAGCTCCAGAGAAAATATTTTGTAGCTTTACTTGGTCCCCTCTCTGGTTAAATACAGAATTCGCCGTGAATAGATAGTATAGCAATGTCATTCTTATCTTGGCATGAAGTCGGCGGCGCTAGCCGAATGCGTTTACTACGCTCCGTGAAGTCACGAAGGTTAAGCGCATTCGAGACTCGCGGGTTCGTGGTTGGGTGACCGGCCAGGAACCCCGGGATCTAACGCCGTCCAGCCCCTGGCCGAAGGGATAAAAGGCACTGACTGACTGCGACGTGACGAGACTTGACTAATATTAAAAGTAAAGCACGTTAATGGAGGATTACTCCGAGACGTGCAAAGCGCTCAACGCCCCTTAAGGGGCTTGGAGACGCGTTGCATCAAGGTGTAGACGCAACAAATTAAAAAAAAAAGTTTAAAAGTGACCGCAAGGAACACGGTGCAGCACGTGAGAGATTTCGCGAAGCGTATTCCGACTTGTATTGGCAGAGTTACTGTGATATTCGCCCGAAATAAGATTAAAAACCCAATAAAGTAGAATCCCGCCAATTCAAACACGGAAAATCTGAAATTTCGGATATTCCGAACGAAATTTGGAATAAATAAATTGTTTTTTATTTTTGAATTGTAAAGAAATAATTTTATTATTACTGTAGAACTAAACAACTAATTATTGAAACACAAGTGGTCGAAATTAAAGGTTTATTGCACTGGTAACTACGATGCACATTACATTTTTATGTTGCAGTAATATGTATGTAAACTTAGAGGAACTTTCAAAATCAGTAATTTTCTCTGCCGCATGGAACTGAATCTACTTGATGACTGATGATAGGATGTGATGTGATCGCTACGCTATGCCACAATTTTTTCAAATCGCACGTTACAATGAATTCTGTATGGTAATCCTATAGATGTATTTGTAAATGCATGGTACATTTTTTGGGATAATCCGAACATTTCCGAATCCGAACAGATCACCCTCCGATTTGTTTGGAATACCGGAGTTCTACTGTATTTATTTATTGGTGGAGCAGGCTGGCATTGCAACAGTGAATCCCTAAACACTTGGAAAATTATTTGTATGCAATATCTCGAATAAATACATTTTTCTATTTGACTGGTCATTCGGCTGCAAAGCTCTGTGATAAGCG
Source organism: Teleogryllus occipitalis (assembly GCA_011170035.1). Taxonomy (NCBI): domain Eukaryota; kingdom Metazoa; phylum Arthropoda; class Insecta; order Orthoptera; family Gryllidae; genus Teleogryllus; species Teleogryllus occipitalis. Next base: position 28,139 of record BLKR01007336.1, on the reverse strand, counting down.
GAAATAAGTTGTACTCCAATACGGAGGTTGAAATTTTGGTAGGTTACAAGACACGACGACTGGAAACTGTGGCTATTATGCACAAATAATGGTTCTAATATTTTGAATTTTATTGACGTGTCCTACCAAGGAAAGAGATGCCTCTGTAAATAAAGTGAATTAACGTCAATTAAAATTAAGAAAATTATCATTATATTATTATTATTTATTATTATTATTATTATTATTATTATTATTATTATTATTATTATTATTATTATTTTCTTTAGTTCAAAATTGCATTTTCTTGCTGTCAAAACGTTTAAAGATCTTTCGAGGGTTCACAAACCTAAGGATAACATAACACAAGCAACATTCGAATATTTAATTTTACTATATTTTCGTAAAGTACGTATTTACGTACTTTACGTAATGTCGTTACTTTACGTAATTACGAATGTCAAAGTACGTATTTCCGTACTTTGACATTCGAGAACAGCCAATAGTCCATTGATTTTCTTTTTATGTAAGCAAAATATTTCATTTCTAAGCTCGTACAATCTGCAAACACCGCAAGCGAAGGCCCTTCTCCACGGCCTAAATAATGGCACACATTTAGAGAACAGAACATTTACTGTTCTTTACAAAATCCGTAGGCTTATTAAAACTAAACGTTTTTTGATTATATAACGTGGTGCCTCAATGCTACGAGCTGGATGAAGAGGGGAACATTGTCATCCAATCGTGAGCTTTGTTACAATTTAAATTTTTAGTTTTGGAGCTATCGATTGGATGACAATGAGCCCTTCTCCTTCCAGCTCGTAGCCTTGAGGCGCCACATTAAATAAATAAAAGTATAGTATAAGTCTTAGAAATAGAAATTTCTGTTCTAAAAGTCGGCGAATCTGGCAACAAACAGGCACAATCCCTGGGCGTCACTTGTGCGGGTCTATGAGCTTTCCCGTTCCACCTCGATCCAGGGTCCTGCTCAGTTATTCCGCCCTGTTCGGTAGTCTCTCCCTCCCCTCGTAAGAATCCCCGTTCCCCTCGACATGCCACTCCTCGTTATCCTCGCCCCGCTCTCCTCGCCCCGTCCTTTCCTTCTCACGTTCTCCAAACCGTTCTCTTCCCTCTCATGACCCTTCCCGTTCCTCTCGCTGCCCAACTTCACACATCCCTTCCCAGCTTCCCGGTCCGCTCTCGCACGTGCTGCGAGACCGGTCACCTCAACCCGCTCTCTCCACCCCGCCACCAAGACTTCCTCATCGCACACCTTACTCCACTCTTCTCGCCTCGGCCGGCTCAACCCTCTCAGCTCTTATCCCATTCACTCATTCCTCTCGGTAGGCTTTTCCTCAAGCCACGCTTCTCTGCCCGCCATGCTTTCTCCCCTCCTCATTCGCTCTCACCTCACCTTGCCCTATCCATCTGCATCACCCGGCCTCTCCTCTACGTCCCGCTCTGCGCAATCCCTCCATCCAGAGCTCCTTTATCATCCTCCCAATCTGCCTCGCTTCTCCCTGTATCCACCCGCTGTCCAACACTTCCCTGCCTGACCGGAATGCTCCGTCGGCCTAGCTCTGCCAGCACCCTGCGGACCGCTCCCACCCCGGCCCCGCTCCTGCCCTGCTCCTGCCTCGTCCCGGCCCCGCCCCCACCCCGTCCCCACCCCGCCCCCGCCTCGGCCCTGCCCCGGTCTCACCCCGATCCCGCCCCCCAACCCCGTACGGTCCCCGTCCCGGCCCTGCCCCGCCCCATCCCCGCTCCTGCCCCGCCCCTCCCCGACCCTATACCGCCTTATCCCCGCTCCTGCCTCTCCCCCGCCCCGCCACCCCCCGCCACCTCCCCCGCCCCCGCCACAGCCCAGCCCCGCCCCCGTCTCGCCCCGATCCTGCCCCGGCACCATCCTGCTTTCTGCCCCGCCTCCGCCCTGCCTCCGCCCCGCCTCCGCCCCGCTCTCGCCCCACCCCTTCACCCCCCTGCCCGGTCCCCGCCCCGCCCCGCCCCGGCCCTGCCCCCGCTCCATTCCCTCTCCTGACCCGCCCCTCCCTGGCCCTACCCCGGCCCTATCCCCGCTCCTGCCCCGCCCCTCAACCTGCCCGGCCCCGCCCCTGCCACCGCCCCGCCCCACCCCGTTTGGACCCCGCCCTGGCCCCGCCCCATCCCCTCATCCTGCCCCCGCCCTCCCCGGCCCCTGCCCTGCTTTATCCCTGCCACGCCCCGTCCTGTCCCCGCCCCAGCCTGTCCCTGCCCTGGCTCCGCCTCCCGGTCTCGGGCCCTGATCCCGCCCAGCCACATCCCGTTTTCTGCCCCGCCCCACCCCCGTCTGGTCCCCTGCCCTGGCCCCCCGGGCCCGGCGGTGCGCCGCCCCACCCTCGGGCCCTGACCCCTCCCGCCTCGGCTCTTCCTCTGGCCCTCCTCTGTCCTTGTTTCCTGGCCCTGCTCCCATCCGCGTTATCGGACCCGCTCCGCCATTCCCCCGCCCCCTTCCGCGCCGACGTTTCAACACCTCGCGCTAAAAGCGCGCACCTGCTGGAATGCGCGCTGCTCCATCGTAATTCCGGCGCGAAACGTCCCCTGCTGTTTGTAGCGCTTGTGTAATGTTTGTATGCCCGACTTTATACTTTTTTGTTTGCGTGTTATTGTTTTCCCCCTTTTTTACCTCCGAAAAAATACGGTCACGGTGTAACGTTTATTCTCCGTCTCTCTCTCCACCTTTTCTCTCGTCTTCTTGGCTTTCCCTTCGTTTTCCTCAAATCCCTTTCTCCCACTTCTTCGTGCTCTTGCCGTCTCCCGACCACGTCCGAACCATCCCCTCGGGGGTTACGGTTATGGCCGCTATTACTTTCGGCGATGCCAACTTGAAAATTGTTAGTTAGCGCTGGAAGTTTGGCGCGAGGTGGGGGGAGAGGGTGGGGGAAGACGGAGGTGAGACAATGGGGGTTGCGACTGGACGTGTAGTCACCTGGCGGAAAGCTACTGTGCAGAATGGAAGCCAAAAGAGCAACGAGGGAGGCCCTAGGTTTGAGTCCTGACGGCAGCAGGATTTTCAACACTAGCTTTTCAGATAGGTCGAATTCAGTCGCTGTCTGGAAGAGAATTCTAGCGGCCGGCTGCTTTGATCGGTAATTTTCCGTGGTTTCTCCGATCACCACCAGGCGAATGCCGGAGCAGTACCCTACCAAACGGGCCACGAATCGCGCGCGATCTGTCCTTCCTCTTCCTTGTCCTATCATCTCCCCTTACACACACTTACACTAACATGCACTACACTACCACATATCCCGGGAGACCGGTCGGGAGCTTAGAGCTTGTCCCGGCTGGGGCGGTGCCCGCTGGCGGGATAGTCATGGTTAGGGGAAAACCCCACTAGCCGACGGTAGGTCGGCGCCGGATCTCGCCATCCAGCGGGGGAAGATCACCGCCATCTCCCGAGAAAAAAAATGCACTACACTAACGGGACTAATGACCAGAGCAGTTGACGCGCCTGAAAACACGAAAAAATCAATCAATCAATAAAAGCAACGAGGGTGGCAACGGCGAGGAATGATGAAATGATCTTCGAATGCAGGTATGGCCAGCTGGAGAAACCAGAAATGTAATTGACAAGATAGTTATCGGATTAGTGTTAAGAATTGTGACGTAGAAGAGGGACAGTCTAAGTGGAAATTACGACGCAATGTCAGCAAGCAGACCTTGAGGCACAAATAGTTCTGTTAGCCCTTCATAAATGTATGTTGAAAATTTGTAAAAAATGGTAATTAAAAAGATGCATTTTTCTTTAAGTTCTATCTTTATTGAAAATGGTACAGGTGTGTCGTGGTACTCAGTGATTCCAATTAGTTTTCGTAATCGATATTTTTCAAAAATAGTTGATTAGGCTCATGTTTAAAGTTAATAGTTTTTAGTTTGTGATAGCATAAACAAATTTATTAGGATAACTAATAAATAGTAGGTTAACTAGAACAATAGACTCAAATATGTACAGAACTGTGTTAGGACGACGGATCTGTGAAAACGTCTGAAAAGTGTATACGTGTATATGTTTGTAAATTGTGCTCAATGGTTTAATGAAATGCTATCAACTAGCATCAGAAGTGACTGATATGTTACACACTCTGCAGCTATCGCTGAATTTTCAGGAGGTCTTTGCCCGCGAAGGATTGACTGGACTATAATAGTAATTGTGGGAATTCTATTTCTTCTTATAATAGTAATATTACAAAGGGACAAAGATACGGGTGGCCGGTCTGGATAACCGATATTGCTAAGGTCGTAGTTGCCTCGGTTCGAAGCGTCGCGGGATCGAATCCCGCTTCGGGCAAGGATGTTCGTGTGTGCTGATGTCCTGACGTGTCGTGTCCCTCTACAGTTACTCCAATGTAAACAATCAAATTGATCGCTACATGCCTTAAGTTAGAAAGCGATCTTAAAGAAATAAAAAGATTACGCTTTAGTCAGCAGACTAAGTCAGGAGTCACGGTCACCAGTGAATAGTAGAGGATTGAAAAGACTCGAGGAAAGCGACAAAACGATAGCAGCAGCATGTTCATATTCACAGCACCAGAAAACAATTCACGTCGAACTTTTTGTGGCAACCAGCTAAGAAAAATGTATAAGTGAATATTTTATAATTTGAAAATGTCATACATTATACATCAACTGAATTGAATATTCTGGAAAATGTACAACAGAAGTGACAAACCAACGACAGTTGACGTACTGCTTTTTCATGATCACGAGTTTATTAATATTCTCTTGATGTTGGTCACGTAAATAACTTAGTATGTTCGCCGATTTAGAATGTACTCGTATAATTTCATCTGTAGGGCAAATAATACAGAACAAAAAGTGTTAAAGAATTCAGCACGAAGGCAAGGTAATGGTTTTAAACTAGCAATATCCGCACTTCAGTAAATCTTCATTGGTTGAGTTATTACCATTGCACAAAGTGGAGAGAGAAAGGTGGCTCAGGGCATCCACTCCTGTCACTGCAGTGTCTCTGTCCGGAAGGTCCTAGGTTCGTTACTGACAATGGCAGAATTATCGACATTGACTAGGTAGCTAGTAAGTCGAATTCAGTCGCTGACTGGAAGATATTTTTAAAGGCCGGCTGCTCTGATCGGTAGTTTCCATGGTTTCTCCGATCAACACCGACTGACTGCCGGAGCAATTCCTAAACGGACCGCACTCGATCTTTCCTTCCTCTTCCTTACACACACATACACGTACATACACTTCACTACGAGAACCCGGGAGGCGAGTCGGGAGCTTAGAGCTTGTCCCGGCTGGGGCGGTTCCCCGCTGGTGAGAGATAACTGGTTGAGAAATATCCCCGAAAGCATACGTAGATCGACGCGGGATCCCACCACCAGCTGGGGATGATCACCGCCAACTCCCACGATAAGAAGTTGCACTGCACGTACGGGATTAATGACATAGCAGTAGTTGTTTTTATTGATTTTTTCTGAAGGTAAATACATAGGTAGTTATTTCAACTTTACAGGTGTAATTTTCCTTAGCAGTTGACGCGCCCGGAATAACTAAACAATCAAACGAAGGCAAGGCAAGAATGGCGACAGACGTGATCGGGAGGTTGGAAGACGTGGGTGATTTTGGAGCCAGTAGAAGACCCAGGATTCGCGCGGGGGTGGTGGGGGCGGCGGGGGCGGCGGGGGCGGCGGGGGCGGCGGGGGCGGCGGGGGCGGCGGGGGGCGGGGGCGGCGGGGGCGGCGGGAGCGGCGTGTGCGGCGGGGGCGGCGTGTGCGGCGGGAGTGGCGGGGGCGGCGGGGGCGAATCCCGGCTTCGAGGCGCCGCATGGCGTAGACGACCGCTTGGGGGCGTGGTGAAATTGGGGGGGGGGGGGGGAGGCGAGACGGCGGTGGACCGACCGGCATGCGATAAAGGGCCGGAGACGGGCCCTGGCGGAGCGGGGCGGGCAGCGGCCGGGCGGCTCGGCCCAGCAATTACGCTGCCTAGCGATGCCATCCATTGTGCTTTGTTTGCGCGCCCGCTGGCGGCCTGAACAGATGGCGCAGGCGGCCGATGTAGTGCCGGCCACGCCAGCGACGGCCGCGGCGGCGATGGTGGTGGTGGAAGTGGAGACGGGGACGGCGGGGGTGGCGGAAGTGCAGGGGGAGGCGGGGGCGACGGGGACGTCGGAGACGGCGGGGATGACGGGGACGACGGGGACGACGGGTTCGAGGGGGACGGCGGGGACGACGGGGACGGCGGGGTCGGCTGGGACGGCGGGGACGGCGGGGTCGGCTGGGACGACGGGGACGAGGGGGACGGCGGGGACGACGTGGACGGCGGGGACGACGGGGGCGACGGGGACGAGGGGGACGGCGTGGACGACGGGGACGATGGGGACGATGGGGACGATGGGGACGAGGGGGATGGTGGGAACGGCGGGGACGGTGTGGGCGGTGGGGGCGGTGGGGGTGGCGGGGACGGCGGGGGCGGCGGTGGGGCGGGGCGGTGGGATCGGCGAGGCGGTTGGGGTGGCGGGGGCGGTGGGGACGGTGGGGACGGTGTGGGCGGCGGAGATGGTGGTAATGGCGGCGTCGGGGGCTCCGGGGGCAATGGGAGCGGCGACGCCGGCGCCGGCGGTGGTAACGGAGGTGATGGAGGAAGTGGCGGCGTCGGAGGCGGCGGCGGCGGCGGTGATGGCGGTGGTGGCGGTGGCGCCGAGCGCGTGAGAAAGCAGTTTTCTCACGCCCCTTGCTTCCGCCGCTGCGGCCTATCTCGCCTTCACCTCCACATCGCCCTCTCACTCACTCTGACCTCGGCTCACAGTCAATGTTTTCCGAGGGATCATTAAGCTTCCATTTTCCCACTTGAAATTATTAGTCACAAACAGTACACTTTGCAGACGAAAGTTGATGAGAATATTGGGTGTTCAGTATTTTTAATGATATGAACACATTACATAACACTCAGGTTTTTCCATTCATGAGTATGCAATTGTGTATAGTAGTTACAACAATACCCAAACATAAGAGATGCTTGAAGAAAATTCTATACTAAGGTTACGGCCGACGTCATGCAATATAGTGTCTAAAAACGCCCACATTTTCGCAACCTTTCATCCCATTCATGATGTTTTCTCACCTAACTGAACAATCAACAACAAATATCACATAATTTCTTGAATCACTTCACGAAATATGTGAACATTATCGAAGTGAACAGTGCTTTCAAGAAGTCTTTTCTTACCCTCTTGCCGTGATTGTATTGTGTTGTGTTCACTCAGTTGCCATCATGATTCACCTTTCTAGTACAGTAGAACCCTGATATTCCGAATTGGGGATGTGATCTGTTCGGATTCGGAAATATTCGAAATATCCGAAAAATGTACCGTACATATATAAATTCATGTATAGGATTACTAGACACAGCACAAAGTAGTATCGATGTGAGAAAATGTCAACGTAGCCTAGTGACATGACGAAGTGGCAATGTTGCGAACAATTGAGTGCAGTATGTACATAGCCGATCGCATGCGGTAATGATGGATACATGTTTAAAAGAGTTGAAGCACAGTTTGTATCGCTGCTGTTAACAGGTATCTTATACATACATTAGTCAGAATTGGGTTGTCTTACACTGTATTCATGTTTTTTCGTTCATAATTAAGTGAATACAAACAAGATGTTTATTGTATATTTTCTCCTCTATCCTGAATTTTGTTCCAATTATCCGAAATTTCGGATTTGTAGGGGGTTCGAACTCGCAGGGTTCTACTGCAGGGTTATCAAAAACTTCTTTGCCAGTGGAGGACATTTTACGAAGAAAAGGAGGACATTTCAATGAATAGGAGATTTTACATTTTTATACTCCACGATGTATAGACAATGTACACAACAATTTTTGATCATTAATAGTCTTTAAAAATCATATTAGTTTTTGCGTTATTAAAAGTGAAAGCTCCCAATTGGATATCTTTGCTCACGGACTCACCTTCGTTATCCACCAAACGATAAGCATAAATAAGTTTTATATCACAATAAACCTAATGATCTAGTATGCAGGCCATTTCTTGGAGTAAAAATGTAGATATTGAAGAAGTGAAGCCTCTTTAATGAATTAAATTACTTTAAAATTATGCCAGTATTATTTTCAATTCAACAAGACAAAAAGAATGTCAATCCATGTCAATTTAAAAAAGGAGGACATGTCTTCTAAAAGGAGAACAGATGGCAAACGTGTTCTACTGTATTTTGCCGTTTTCGCATTCTTAATCTTCTCCACCTTTCAGTACCTCTATTTGGAGGGATTTATCTATGCTTATAATTCTACATTTGAGCGATTGATCGTTTATTCTTCTTTTGTTCGTGGCTTATGACGACGCCGTTTATTTCGTTCCACGTGCGCTTCGGCCGCATTCGGCGCCGCCATTCTCCTCCGCTTCACGTCTTCCGCGTTTGCCTCCCCCACCTCTGTCGTTCAGCGCGAAAGAGCCTCCTCCGTTGGCCGCTTTTGTGGTTCTCCCCCTCTCCCCTCCCCCCCCTCCCCTCGCGTGATATTGTCGCCCACCGCATGAACTCCACTCGGATGTCGCTGTCACTTCCATTTCTTCTCGTCTCCGCGACGGGGCGGCTACCCCTTCCGCATGGGCCCCGACGGGTAACTGCCCGTTTCCTGTGTCAGCGCAGCGGCAGCGACATTGCATCTGGGGCGTCGTTGACCGGGAGGTCCTAGGTTCGAGTCCTGACGGCGGCAGCTAGCTTTTCGGCTACGTCGAATTCAGTCGCGGCCTGGAGGAGAATTCTAGCGGTCGGCTACTCTTATCAGTAGTTTTCCGTGGTTTCTCCTATCAACTCCATGCGAATGCTGGAGTAGTACCCTTACAAACGGGCCACGGACCGAGCGCGATCTTTCCTTCCTCTTCCTATCGTCACCTCTTACACAAACATTTACACTAACATGCCCTACACTACCACACATGCCGGGAGACTGGTCGGGAACTTAGAGCTTGTCCCAGCTGGGGCGGTGCCCCGCTAGTGGGAGATACTTGGTTAGGGAAAACTCCGTTAGCTGATGGTTGGTCGACGCCGGATCTAGCCTTCCAGCGGGGGAAGACTACCGCCACCTCCCCAACAAAAACACGCACTACACTGACGAGGCTAATAACCACAGCAATTGACGCACCCAGAATTAATCAATCGAAACATATACGAGGATCACTCCAAAAGTAATGCACAATAGTTTTTTAAACATTCAATTTATTTTCCATACCATTTCTATTTTACAGTATGTTTATACATCCTTGAGGAACAAAAAGTCATTTCTCCACGTAATATCAGGCTCTTTCTACTTCCTTTTGACACTTTTGAAGAAGGGCATGTATACCTGCACGATAGAAATCTGGGCCAGCACGTCTGAGCCACTGTGTAGCAGTCTTCACAATGGAGTCATCTCCCTTAAACCACTTGACAGAAACCTTTTTCAATTGCAGTTTTTCAATAGTCTGCCATACTCGCGTCTCCTATACCCACTTTGACAATTCGACATTGATAATTCTTTCACGGTTACACTTTTGGCAGCCAAAATGAATTTGTGAATTAGGTGCACATGGAGAATATGAAGAGCGCGGTCTTTCTATACACCGGAAATCCTGAGTATTTGCTTGCCTAAATTAACCGGAATATCTGGAATCTAATTGCGCTGGGATCAACAGCATCAACTCCATACAATTTTTTTTAACCTAATGTGAATGTCTGTCTCTGTCTCGTTCTCAAAGCAATTTGCTTCCGACAAACACGTAATGCAGCAGCCATTTTAAAGGAGTGCTACGATAGCAACACTTGCTGAAACAGGTTGAACTAAATTTGAATTACAACAAGAGGAACGATACTACTAAAACGGTAAAGAGCAAACACGTAGAAATGAAAATTATTTAAATTAAATATGCATTACATTTGGAGTGATATTTGTACAACTAGGTCGAATTCAGAAATAAGTCTAGAAAATAATTCTAGCGGACGGCTGTTCTGGTAGTAAGTTTTGCTTGGTTTCTCCGGTCAATGCTTGGCGAATGCCAGAGCAGTACCATAACAAACGGGCCACGCACGATCTTTCCTTCCTCATTCTTGTCACTACTCATTCCTTCCGCGCATAGCACAAGCACAAGCACAGGGCGAGGGGTAAATTCCGCAGGCTAACTTTTAGTTTGGCGCTGGATACAACGTTCCATCGGAGGAAAAGACTGAGTTCTCCCGGTATATAATGTGCACTTCATTTACGTGACCTCCTTAGTTATCGTTCCTGGAATCAGTAAATTCTTACTAACTTACTTAATTTTGTCTTTCTGTCGCGACACTCTCACTTACCTTCTTCGTGTGCTTTGCTGATCAACTGTTTCCTAGCGAATAATCGTCCTACTCGGCTCGTTTAATGTTTCTCCTCCGTTGCGTTCGCTTTTTATCCTGGGAGTCCCTGTTCCTCGCGAGCGCTACCCTCGTTTTTGCTGGGAAGTGCATTAATGTTCTCTTATTCTTGTGGTTGCATTATGTTGCCTGCGCTTACACTACCACTGTCGCATTTCGAGACCTGTCCAGCCTTTCATCCCATCGTCTTTGATTCCTTTTCGGAGGCATTCTCCATTGTCACTGTTAGTCACACAGCATAATCTTAACAGTCTTATAATTTCTTACATTTGCTCTTTTCAATCCTTGCCAAAATTTTCCCCGTAATTCACCTACTTTACTTTCTTCTACCGTTTTGTGCCAACAGTTCTCTTCATTTTTGCATTTATCCATGTACCGATATTTTCTCCTGAATATTCCTTGAGCTTTATTTTCAGACTACTGCCTTCAAACCATGCGTATCTGTAAAGCAACAAACACATAGCTCTGAAGAATTTCATACGTATTTCGGAAAGCTGATCGGTAATTTCAATGAAATTACAACGCGGATATTGTATGTACCACACTCTTCTTTTAATATACATTACGATTTGACGAAAGAGACAGTCTATTTTGTCAAGTGAGCTTATCGTTTCTATTGGGAGAATAATTGATATTTTCTTTACTACTCTCACCAACTCCTTCAGCGCCGTCATTTCATCGTCTCCTTCAGTACGGACCAGAAACAACCCCCATTGCCGGAAACTTCGTCACCTCGCACCGGGAGCGGTAGCTCAGTGCATCAACTGATGTCACTGCAGCGCCTCTGACCGGGAGGTCCTAGGTTCCCACTCCCCACGGCGGCAGAATTTTCGACACTAGCTTTTCAACTAGGTCGAATCCAGTCGCTGTCTGGAAGAGAATTCTAGCGGCCGGCAGCTCTGATCGGTAGTTTTCCGTGGTTTCTCCGATCAACACCAGGCGAATGTCGGAGCAGTACCCTAACAAACGGGCACACTAACATGCACTACACTATAACATATTCCGGAAGACTGGTCGGAACCTTAGAGCTTGTCCCGGCTGGGGCGGTGTCCCGCTGGTGGGAGAGTCTTGGTTAGGGGGAAACCCCTCTAGCCGACGGTAGGTCGGCGCCGGATCTCGCTATCCAGTGAGGGAAGATCACCGCCATCTCCGGAGAAAAACATGCACCACACTAACGGGACTAATGACCAAGGCAGTTCCCGGACGTACCCGGAAACACGACAAAATCAATGAATCAATCAATCGTCACCTCCACCGCCATTAAATCACTATCACTGATTCATTATCTCCACAGAGCTGCTCTTGCCCTGCCTCCTCACCCCGTTTGAGCCACACCACCATCGCGGCGTCTCTACCGACAGTAAACCGTCTCTGCCGGCGCCACCGCTACCTTCGTCGCCAGTTTTCCCTTCCTCTCTCCTTCGTCCTCTCGCTTTTCTCTTTCTTCCTTCTCTCGCAGCTCGCATTACAACTACCGCTCCGGGCAGCGCGCGATCCACCCACAACCAACATCACCAGCATCATCGCCACCGCCATCACCACTCCCGACACTAAAGCCATTAAAAACTCCTCCTCCGCTGAACAACCAGCGTCTCTGCTGCGTTCGCCACGTCCCAACTTGGCGCCTTCGCTGTCGGCCTGCCAACTCCACTAGCGCCAGAGCCCCCTTCGCAGCCGGACACTTTTTCTCCCTCCACACTACCTCTCCTCCCCGTGCCAGGCCATTGTCACCAGGCTCATGTCCATCTTTCTCTCCCAATCTTCTTCCTATCGAACTTCTTCTTCCTCGATCCTTGCCTCTCCCTTCCTCTTCCCCACGTTTTCTTCCTCAACTTTGCCCCTCGACTTTGCCCCTCGACTTTGCCCCTCGACTTTGCCCCTCGACTTTGCCCCTCGACTTTCCCCCTCGACGTTCCCCTCGACTTTCCCCCTCGACTTTCCCCCTCGACTTTCCCCCTCGACTTTCCCCTCGACTTTCCCCTCGACTTTCCCCTTCGACTTTCCCCCTCGACTTCTTTCCCCCTCGACTTTCCCCCTCGAATTTCCCCCTCCCCAACCATGTCTCTCCAACCACCCCTGACCAACTATTTCCCCCAACCACCACTTCCCCACTCCCTCCTCTAAACCCTTGCTCTTCCCCTCCTCTCCTCAACTGCCTCCCCCACCCATCCACTCCCCTTCCCCCTCCCATTGCAACCAATGCTCCCTGACAGAGCAGCCGCCACCGCAACTATTAAAAACCCTACCACCAGCGTCTACTCCATCTTCCCACGCCACTAACGTGCCGCTCGGGCGTCAGCGAGCCGTCTCCGCCAGCGCCACCACCGCCTTCGCAGCCAGAAGTTTTCTCTCTCCCCCCCCCCCACCCGCACCCGCCGCTCGCGTTGCAGCCACCGTCGCAGCGAGCGGCGCCGGTAATTTAAACTGGAGAAGAGCAGAGCAGAGCGGAGCGGAGCGCTGCGGGCAAGTGCGTGAGCCGGTGCGTGAGGCAGTGCGAGTGCTGCGCGTGGCGTCGCGTGCGTCTGCTGCGGATTACGCGCCGCCCCCTCCCCCCTCCCCCCACTCCACCCCCGCCGGGCCCGCGAGGAGGAGACGCTGGAAAGCCTGGATTTCGCGCGGGAAAGCGATGCGTGTTCCGGAGAGATACAATGCCCGCGCGTCCTTCTGCCGTTGGAGTGCTTTTTTTTCTCTTTTTGCTGTTTTTTTTCTTGTTCCTTTTTCTTTCCTTCAGAATTTAATAGTTGCGTCTTAAAATGTGGGTTACCTAAGGAGAAGGTTCAAAATAAATGTTTTTGAAGAAATGAATGGTGGACACAAAGAGGGAATTTAAAGGATGTTACGAAAACGGATAGGCGTGTGGTGGAAAGAGGATGAAAGGAGTATTTCAAGCTACGGTGATAATCTATATTATTGCAGTTCATTTCTTAATTACTGGGAAATGTCACTAAAGTATGCATGAACTAAATTGTCTGTGTTACTTGCTCTGAAATATAGGCACAATACTAGCGTCCGGGTGTGTTAGTAGGCATTATCTCCTTTCATATACAGAAAACTGTTGATAAATCAACGTACCTGAATTGGGAAGATGTTTTACTCATCAATGGTATTTTAAATCGATTATTAACGTTAACCAGATATAATTATTTTAAAAATTGATAAAACCTCATTTTACACCCATACGTAATTGTGCGAGTCGTTGTCATTGGCATATACATTTTTATTTATCACAATTATCAGTTAATCATATTTTCTTTCGTAAGTTATACATTTGAACTTGTTAGTTTTATAGTATGCTTCCACACGTGTTTTGAAATATTGAATTTTAATAAACACTTCTCAAAATATTTTGTATAAATTGTAAGCAAAGTACTCTTATGTCGGAAAAGCTTTAATTTTCGAATTCACTTCACGTTTTGAGGGACATCATTGCTTCTCAAAATAAAGAACATTTTCTTGATTATTTGTAATTGATATTAGAACGTTGGGTTTCAAATATGCGACAGTGTCAGTCATTCTGAAACTTTAATCTCTTCCTTAGGAATCGTCAAAATCACGCCACAATTTTGACGGAAATGTTTTAAGACTTAACGAGGACGGACGCCAATATTTGGTAACTTACAGAGTACTAGTTCTAAGGATTTCGGGCGTCAAAAAACCCTCGGGTCAAAAGACCACTAGAATTTTGTCGCTGCTCAATCATTAGAATCATTAGAACCGTTATAACGCACTTGGTGCATAAGTAACTATTTTTGTGACCAAAACTTTCGATAATTCCTCACACTTCGTCACTCGCGCCGTTGTATAATGTCAAACAGAAGTTTCTTTTTAATTAAGAAAGAAATGTTAGCCTTCCACGAATAAAAACAATACTTCTTTTCGTCTGACGGTATCTGAGAAGGATATCGATAAACTTCTCTTCTCTGTAATGCACTGTATCGCCATACCCTGAAGTAAAATCGTTGTGCCTGTTTGACAGGCGAGTACTGGCGTGTGGAACGGCGTTTTTCCATACTTGATCAAAATGATATATTCTTGTGCAATATGAGAGAGTTTAATATTTAAATGTTGTGTTTAGGCGTTTCTCTTCGTTACTGTGCAAAAGCGTAAATATTAGAAGATGTAGTACAAATCTAAATAAACTAATAATACTCGTGCTACAAATGATCGCACGAGTGACGGAATGCTAATGTAATATAATAATTCTTGTTACGCGGATTGTGCAACCTGATACGGCTAAATGCTTGGAACGTGTATTTCTCCGGAAAACAAATTGTGGCGCCGTGGTGCGCAGTTTAGACCTTCACAGAATTTGCACCACTTCGATGTATCGATTCATCGTTAAAGGGTTTTTGATATCGATGAAAACATCGCCAAAGAAACATCGATGTTTCAAACTTTGATGTTTTAAATATAGACCAATAAACTTGCTACTTTCCTATCCAATTTTACAATGTAATTGGTAATCAATTGGAATTAGCAGCTAAATTTCACGAAGTTCTTCTCACTGAATCGTGTGTTGTGTGTAGCATTCGCGCTCGTGCACGAAAATGAACTAACGAATATATGAGAAAGATAGCATTGCCAGATAAACTCTAGCACTTCATCCCTTTAAATGCGCTGTAAAAACTACTAAATGGCAAGAAAACACTCAAATAATTTGATGATAAATGTTGAATAATTATAAGTTTACTCATACGTTTAAAATACATTTTATTTATAAATATATGGTGAAATACGCAGAAAGCAATGGTTAGTCACAAATCACATGTAACTGTGGGACTTTCCTGGATTGAGTAGAGTGAGTCTGATTCACGACCCGTTAAAACATCTGAGGGGCATTTCTAACACTACTATCGATTCATGCACGCGATACGATAGACACGCACACGATATGGCACGCCTATCGATGACATAATATATTCATAACGCGAGCTGTTCCCAACCTTCCTCAGATTGCACTCAGAAAGCGAAATGTGCAGCGTGATAAAGAGGATGATGGAAAACATCGATATTGCTTTATTTAAAAAATAAATAAATTCAAAAAATATCGATGTTTTGGCAACAAAAGATCGATGTGAAGAAAACATGGAAAGCAAAATATCGATATTAATATATCATCGATGTGTTTTTACCATTGTCACTCGTGCGCACGGGGCATGTATTTTTTACGCGCGCCGCCAGTTGTCGCGATCGTAGCGTCGCGTTGGAGCGCGCCATTTCAAAAGCAAGTGGCGCGTCACAAGTTCTGTTGGCGCTGCCAGGAGACTCGCCTCCGCCCCGTACCGCTCCCCTTTTCCCCACCACTTTCAACCGCTCGTTGCTCCTGTAGGACCTTCACTTGTATTCTCATGTCGTTCTTCCCACCTCTCTTCACTACCCTCCTTCCTCTCCACACCATGCTCGTTCTTCCAGTCCATCGTCGTTAAATCATAGAGAAAAGAACTGTCTAAACCATACAGAAAGGAACCTTAGTCTATGGTTAAACTTAACCTGTTCTCTTCCCTATGCCCTTCTTGCCTTTCCGTTCTTGCTGATCGTTATTCTTGCCCCTTCTCTCTCCCACTAATGACCCATCATGTCTATTGTCCTACCATGTTTACATTCACCCTTGATTTCTCCCCATTCATTCTATTCACACCACCTTCTCAGCACCTTTCTCTTCGTCCATGTATTTCACCAATGTTCTCCGCCACTAATACCAGATCGACTCTTGTTTTTTCTCTCGGACACTCCCAACTCCTTCCTTCTCCCCTAGTACTAGTGTATGAATAGAAGATACACTAATACATAATGTGTAAATGATACGCAAGTCAGTTTTGGAAGTAAAGTGTAAAAACTAAAAATATAAACGAACATTTGTCATACTATAAGGTTCTTGTTGCTCATTTCTTACCACAATCTTTTTTATAAATATAACGGATTTATATGTATGGTTAAAAACCCTAATAAATAGGTCCATGACACGTGTCAACCCAGCTTATAAATTGATGTTTTTTGATAATGTAATTCAAATGATTTATCTCAATAAGAATTCTAAATGTAGGAACCGAAACGTCATGCAATGAAAAAAAAATGGTTACATACATAATAAATGTTTGTCAGTTTATGAATATATTTCTTCACAAAACATTCGTAGTAGAAAAGGCATGAAATTACAGCCAGTGCTATTCCTATTCCTCCCACCCAGTTCAACCTGCAGGGGAGGTAACTCCTGCGCTGGGGACTGACAGTGTGCATTGCCTTTTCTGGTGCTATTGCGAAGCAGCGAAAGATTACTCCGTGTAGTGGGATTTAGTAATTTAAATAATTGTATAATAAGGTGGTGGAACTTAGCGATAAACCTTCAATTATTTAAACCCACTCTCGTCTGTGTTTCAATTGCAACCGCATGACACCACAATGTCATAGTCTCACACAGAACTGTGCGTCATTCACACTTCGACTCTGCGAGCGAGGTTGGGGCTGCGACATCATGTTGCAGCGTCGTGCACAAACGTTTTGCAACGAACGGCCGCGTGGCATAGGCGACGCTAAAGGCCCATTCACAATGCAAACATAAGCATAAGCATGGCGTTAACATAAAAGTTAGGACTACGTCTACAAGTGGACTCATTCACAATGCGTTCGCATAAGCATAACACGTAAGACGTTAACTTAAGAGCTTGCAAGCTTCAAGCTTCTGTGCTATGCTTATGTCAGACATAAGGAATGAGCCAATCACAGTTCGTTAACTCAAAATCGAGTATCGAAGTCGATCGTGTCGATTCGTGTGCTGCGTCTCATAGCCAATAGAAACTCTTATTTTGCCTGTGTTTATGTTCGACATTGTGAATACGCCAACTCTTCGCTTGTGTTAATGTCTATGTCTATGTGTTATGCTTATGTTTGTGATTGCATTGTGAATGGGCCTTAAGGCGCCACGCGTAGCCGTTGTTTAGGAGCGGATGTGACGTCGGTGGAAAGGCCGAAGAGGTCGCGTGGTGGGGGGAAGGGCCAGCGTCGGCCCTGCGCGACGCGAAAACTCTCTCTTGGTTCCTAGACGCAGCGGAGTGCGGATCGGCAGACGGGTCAGTCGGCGAAGGTCTGGGTGGACACGGGCCGCGAGCTGGGCGAAGGGCCGGCGATGTGTTGCCGTACGGACAGGCAGACTCAAGGACGAGTCGTAAGTAGGTTGCGGCGCTTCACGCCTTGGAATGCAGTGAGATTCGAGTGTAGAGGTGTGGTAGCCGCAGCGAAAGATGACTCCGTGTAGTGGGATTTAGTAATTTAAATAATTGTATAATAAGGTGGTGGAACTTAGCAAAATACCTTCAATTATGTAAACCGACTCTCGTCTGTGTTTCAATTGCAACCGCATGACGCCACAATGTCATAGTCTCGCAAAGAAAAGCCCGTCGGAGGGTGAAAATAACCTGCCCAGGAACCAAGATTTCTGGCGCCACTTATGTCGTCACAGGGAGAAGGCTGTTCAGCTCAGTGTCGCTTGGGTTTCACAGTTAAACCTTTAAGATGTCGAAACGATCAAGGGTAGTCATTGACGTACAGGAAATCCTCCTCAAGGAATAAGCCTCCGGCACTTTCTTGGAAATTTGTTTTATAAATCCCTTGCCCACACATGTAGGAGTTTTCCTGAAATAAATAATCCACAAAAATTACTTAAAGATTTTTTTCAGGTCAAAACCGTACTTACGTTCGTGGTTTCCGCAATCCAAGCATCTAAGGATTACAGTATTTTAGCGGCTGTTGGTTGCGTATTACCACAACTTAGCCTTGTACATAGAATCTGTAGATGCTCCTGACTTCAAGAATTGTTTAATTTTCTTGCTTTTTACGGATAGCGCTTCTAATATTGTTACTTTTTTATAATATAATCTTTAGTTTCGATTCCATCCACTTCTTTCAATTTTTTTGACCAATTTCATGTTTTGTGGCATTATTTTATTTCAATTATGATCTTTAGAACTAGCATGCCTCTAGCAACACCCATTCTCAAACATTTAAATGAATTCCTTTAAAAAAAATACGAGACATGTTTGATGACATGTCTCGCAATTTGTCTGATGACGGAACTTAAGCATCAGCGCAATTTGCCTGATGACGGGACTTAAGCACCGGCGCAATTTGTCTGATGACGGCACTGAAGCAACGGCGTCTCCTCTTTTGTTTTCCTCCCGGGGACCATATATTGCGACATGCATAATATTGGTACAAGTTGCCCAAGCAATGTTCTTTCTTTCCGCTGGCCATTATCTGTATAAACCATGAATACAATGATACAAATTGTGTGTGTAAATAATAAGGAAGTCATAAAGGAGGGTTGACGATAATGTTTATTCAAGAACAATCAAAACGAAGAAAATGGTAATAGATAGAACAATATACATGACGCTGAAGATAAAATTATTGGCTGTAGGACGATTTTAGATTACAAGAATTCTTAAATTCTGAATTTGTGCCAAAAAAGGATTCTGAAGAGGTGCACATATCATCTATCTTGCTTCTCATCGCCTAAATGATCAAGTATATTGTAGCATTTGGGTGTAAATGTGGGCAAAAATGGATTATTTTCTTTAATTTTGTGTGGCTCCAAATATTTCGATGCATCACGACATGTACCATGAATCTCTTATCATGGATTTCTTCTTTCCAGACGTGTAATATGCTCTGCTATACACGTAGTTTATAGATTTTTCCCTAAAAACTTTAATACAAATGATACAAAGCTAACAGATAACCGCGAATGTTGGTTAAAACCGTTTTTGAAAAGTAATGTGAATGTAAATGAATCGTTAGTCACTTTTTAATGAAGTTTCTGTTACGAAATATCGAACTGATGAATCCTTCAAAATGTAAACAGATATTTACTTTGTTTTGATGTTCACTAATAAAATACAACTATTTACTAATATGACTAATTGTTCTTAATATTAACATCAAACTTCGTAGCGATTTCGATTAAACTATTACTTAAAAACTGTAACATTTTCATAAAGAAGTATCACTACTAACGAACCGTAGTAGTGTAGAAAGTCAAGTATGATGGCCAACTAATTGCATTCTTCCGATCCCAAATGTTAAGCCAAAGAAAAAAAATCTTTCATTAAAAAGGACTGATTAATATTGCTTAAGAAATAAAATATACGAGTAATCTACAAAGTAAAGTCTAAAAACTAAACTACATATAGTTGTACGAACTACAGAAAGAATACTGGAAAAGAAGACATAAGGAATTGAATAACGTGCAGAAGAAACAAGAAAAAATGATAGAAGACGGTGTCTTGAATATAGAAAAATTGTAAATATGAGAGGAGAAGAAGAAGAAGAAGAAGAAGAAGCACAGAAGTGTGCACAAGAATGGTAAATATAATATGGTGAAGAGAAAGGAAGGAGGAAAAAGGAGAAAGGAAAAAAAGAAAATAAAAAGTAATAATGTACGGAATAACTATAATAGATATAAAGAAAAGAAAGAAATAGAAGGATCAGGGGTAAAAGCCCTTGGGAAAACTAGTCTTCAGTTTATTAGGAAGGCATTGCTGACCTTCCAAAGGTTTGAATAAGTGGTACTATCTTTTCAAACATTTTAATTTACTTCATGAGCCTTTTTTCGCGGCACACACTGCTTCAATCGGGGCAACAACCTAGCCATAATGGCAAAATTCAAAGTGGGTGTTCGGAATTCGGACTTAACAAATCTCATTCGAAGACATTAGAGCACATTGCTTAGCTCGAGAACATTATTTCAATCATTTTTGTTGTCCTCACGATCTCGTAAAGTTAGCGTTGCTCAAAACTCACGAATGCATTGATTCTTGTCGACTGTACTTGCAAAATTAAAAAAAAGTGTTTAAATTTTTTTGTTGGTTATTTTCGTATTTACTAACAGAAGACCCTTTTGACTATAAGTACATTCTTAAGAAAAAGGGTCTAATTATTTTCTATATAACACGGCTGAACTCTAACCTATGTAACAATGTTAGTCGTGTTTACTGTGGATTATATTGTTTCTTCTGCGTATTCCTGCCTCAATCATTTTTTTTATTTATCAAGTAGAATGTACTTCATCAGAATAACACACATTTAGCTGCTCATATCTGCACATTTTTGTTTTATAAGGTCTTTACTGAAATGCTACATAGTAAAATTTAACACTAGATATCCCAGAAGCGACTTCGACACCACAAGAAATTATTTTATCTGTATTTTTTTCGATTTCTCTTTCTGATAGTTACTTTTAATGAGAAAATTACTGACGTGCATTTTTGGAATGATAACAATATTAACCCGCGACCACGAGATCCATTGTATCCATATTTCTACACATATCGGGTTCATTTTTATGAGTCAGTTAGTCATTTCTATCCACCATTTTTAATTTTAATATTATTATGATATTCAAATTCAGCAATCTCAAAAACCCGTTGATACCTATTTTTACGCAAATCCACTGGTATTTGCAATTATGACCAAGTTTTAGGCCCGATTGAATCTTGATACCTATTTTTACGCAAATCCACTGGTAGTTGCAATTATAACCAGGTTTTAGGCCCGATTGAATCTTGATACCTATTTTTACGCAAATCCACTGGTAGTTGCAATTATAACCAGGTTTTAGGCCCGATTGAACCTTGATACCTATTTTTACGCAAATCCACTGGTAGTTGCAATTATGACCAGGTTTTAGGCCCGATTGAACCTTGATTCCTATTTTTACGCAAATCCACTGGTAGTTGCAATTATGACCAGGTTTTAGGCCCGATTGAACCTTGATACCTATTTTTACGCAAATCCACTGGTAGTTGCAATTATGACCAGGTTTTAGGCCCGATTGAACCTTGATTCCTATTTTTACGCAAATCCACTGGTAGTTGCAATTATGACCAGGTTTTAGGCCCGATTGAACCTTGATACCTATTTTTACGCAAATCCACTGGTAGTTGCAATTATGACCAGGTTTTAGGCCCGATTGAACCTTGATTCCTATTTTTACGCAAATCCACTGGTAGTTGCAATTATGACCAGGTTTTAGGCCCGATTGAACCTTGATACCTATTTTTACGCAAATCCACTGGTAGTTGCAATTATGACCAGGTTTTAGGCCCGATTGAACCTTGATTCCTATTTTTACGCAAATCCACTGGTAGTTGCAATTATGACCAGGTTTTAGGCCCGATTGAACCTTGATACCTATTTTTACGCAAATCCACTGGTAGTTGCAATTATGACCAGGTTTTAGGCCCAATTGAATCTTGATACCTATTTTTACGCAAATCCATTAGCATTTGAAATTATGACCAGGTTTTAGGCCCGATTGAACCTTGATACCTATTTTTACGCAAATCCATTAGCATTTGCAATTATGACCAGGTTTTAAGCCCGATTGAACCTTGATACCTATTTTTACGCAAATCCATTGGCATTTGCAATTATGACCAGGTTTTAGACCCGATTGAACCTTGATACCTATTTTCACGCAAATCCATTGACATTTGCAATTATGACCAGGTTTTAGGCCCGATAGAAACAGTGTGCGGCGTAGGCACCATCAGTTTCGCCGAGTGGGATACCACTGATTCTAGCCAATGCATCTGGTTGGATGGGGTAAGGAGCAGTGCGAGGAGGGGGCGTGGCTCACCCAGTTCGGAGCGGCGGCGGCTTCGGCGGAGCAGCTCTGGCTGCAGCGGCGGCTGCGGAGGCGGTGCGGGCGCGGCTGCGGGCTGCAACACAACACAACACACACACGGCGCTTAGCTTAGCTTGCTGGTTGGTTGGTTCGTGATTCCGGGTACGTTATAAGCGTAGGTCATTAGTCCCGTTAGGGTAGTGCTTGTTTTTTCCTCGGGAGATGGGGGTGATCTTCCCCCGCTGGATGGCGAGATCCGGTGCCGACCTACCGTCGGCTAGTGGGGTTTCCCCCTAACCAGGACTCTCCCACCAGCGGGGCACCGCCCGGCGCCCCAACTGGGACAAGCTCTAAGCTCCCGACCGGTCTCCTGGAATATGTGGTAGTGTAGTGCATGTTAGTGTGTGTGTAACGAGATAGGAGAGGAGAAGGAAGAGGAACGAAAGATCACGCGCGTTCCGTGGCCCGTTCGTTAGGGTACTGCTCCTGCATTCGCCTGGTGTTGATGCGAGAAACCACGAAAAACTACCGATCAGAGCAGCCAGCCTCAAGAAAGCCGCTAAAAAGTTATTGTCGAAAAATCCTGCCGCTATCAGGACCCGAACCTAGGGCCTCAGGGTCAGAGACGCTGCAGTGACATCAGTTGATGAACTGAGCTCCCGCTCCCGGTCTCATGCGAGAGAAAGGGAAGAAAAGCAAAGACGTGCAGAAACAAATAAACGTTCATTGCGAAACACGAAAAACGCTGATGTTCGTGGAAAAGAGTATAGGTGCTGTTTTCATGATTTTACAGGAGAGCAAAAAGAATTGCATTTAGTGAGGATATACTTCAATAATTTATTATTCAGATACAAATATTTACATACGTAAATAGTATTAAGTTAGTTTAAAAAATTAAAGTAAATAATTTTGAAATAAAAGAAAAGCTACTACACCTAACTCGATACTCAATTTTTCTGTCATATACCCTTTTGCTCAAATTCCAGCCAATTTGGAAGACATTTGTACAATTTCCTAAAAATTACGTACATTCAAAACAATGCGGAAAGGATTTTTCTTCAGTAAGAGTGGTAATAGCAGTAATAAAAGAGATAATAGAAAAGCCTATCTCTTTTAATCCTGACGATTCTTGATAACTCAAAAGTTACATTGAATGTCATTCTATTACAGATAAATTATATATAACTAAATGAATATGGCGGCACCGATGCTGTAAACTGTTGTAAAAGTATTTTCATGTGTTGAAACTTCTTTCATACTTCATTTCTTTCATGCGTAGTTTTCTTCAAATATTTTCTTACAGTATCTGGCATTAGACTTACTAAGAAATCGTAGTAGCTGATAATGTTATACTCTCCTTCAAAAATATCCAACTTCTAATGCCTTTGTATGTTACCTCCATACGGGATATGAACTGGTTATATTTGAAATTTCAAAATTATAATCGTCGTACAAAATATTTATGCGAAGAACTAGAGTTTCGTACAGCTACATTATTACGTTTTTTGTTAATACACACAATACTGCACAATCATTTGGTGTTCGTCTAGCATATTCTCTAAACCTAATATAAGATAATTCTCAATTTATTCTGAAAATTCAGTTATTTTGGAACTGAATTTGCATTCATCTGCAACTACATTTGATTCTTCCCAGGACTTTCAAATTTTTCTTCCCTAATTTTTGTAGAGATTAACAATCTACAAACTCAGTCAAATTTGTGTTCACTTCTGTTGAGGATATATTCCAGTGAATGTACTCAGACCTTACATGGCGACTAAATATGCTACTGTTCTTGTACAAACACGGTTGGGATGGAAACCGATAAATGTTGATTGTCTTTCTGTATGTGGCTAAGAGTCCTTGCTTTGTAATACATTCAAGTTGCTTATTAAAGCACTTATAATATTTATTTCGGTATAACTATTTCTCGTGATTCACCACTGCTATTCTCAACAACTTCTACTTCTGCAAATACTCTATTAATAGTTTTGTATGCGAATATATATAAAATTTAATATGCGTCTGTTTTGTATGTTTATGTGAATAAGATGTTAGTTAAGTTTAGTAAGAATAAGTTCTGGGCCACGTTTATTTTAAAATCGGTATTTGTACACTTAAAAACGGAAGGGTGAGAAGTCGAAAGTAAGAACTTTCATTCATTCTCTCATATTACTCACAGTTTGGTTTCTCCTATCAAATTCTTCAAATTTAATAACTTCCAAGGCAATACTGTTTGTAGGAGTTTGCAAATTATTCTTTTAAATATGGTAATAGGATACGAATAAACGGATAAAAATTAAAGTGAAATATGCCGCACGAATTACTAGTTCAAATTAACTTCACTTGCTAAAGATGTCAACATCAGAGTTGCAAACGTCATGAAAGAAAATTATGGGATATTGAGCGAAAAATGCCTTTGAGTACTGCAGTTTAATCAACTGCATCTACAATACCCACAGATCTTTTTAGGTGGCGTTGGTTCAATTATCGGCTTACTCACTATTATTGCAGCACCAAAGCACGCAAGCACTGATTCTTGGAAATTTCTTTGAATCTTCTGGGCGGATCCGAAAACAAATTAACAGTTCCCCATCAGGAGATCAAGACGTGTCAAATAACAACTCATATGTCTCGATTGGTGCTTGGGAAGTAGTCTAGCCGTGTGTGACAGAACCGCACATCCGTAAACTCGGGATTTACTCAAATACTGTTCATACAATACCACATGAAAATACCTTTATATCAATTACAGATTAGAGAGGGAGTAAAAGCAAATTCGAATCACCAGTTTATCACTTATTCTGATAATATTTACTTAAAATGAAAAATTAAAGTTGCGTAAGTGCTGTGAATAAATTGGGTGATTAAGCTTGCATTTAAAAACTATATTTAAAAAATTTACAATTTAGTAAATCACATACAAAATCTACTGAAATTTAAAGGTTTTATTATGAACAGTGTGTTTTACTCGGACCGGATACTGCATTCTTTCACAGGAACACGAAAAATATGGATTCGAGAGTGACGTTCATTTATTAACAGGGATTATTTGTAAAAACAGTAACATAGGCTGAAATGAATTTACGTGTACACTTCTCACGTTAATTGATTGAAATTTTATTAATTGAAAAAAATTACATTTTACCAGTTGATAGATGTTAACGACAATCAGTTTATAAATGTAATGCAACATTTCCGATTAGCCAATAAATTTTCATATTGTATCGATTGCCAGAAGTGTACTCCACCCCTTAACCAGGTTTTCTTTGGGCAAACAAACAATGAATATTTTAGTAAATGCTTTTCATATTTTGCCTTGTCTTCCAGGCGTTCCATCACGAACCGTGTTGAAGAATGAAATGTAAATGAATTTTTTAATTTAACGTTCGGAGATTTAAATATTTCTGAAAACAGGTTTTAGGTTTCGCTTTCCGGTTTTACCAAAACTGATTTTAGAAAACTGCTTCCCCTCAGTTGCTTTCCAAAGAATTTCTTTACTTTCTTCATGATTTTCATTCACGAACTCAACTGCTACAGGCATGTATTTCGTCTTAAATGTTTATATCTTTCGGGTTTGACGTAAACATAAAACTACTCAAAAATTAAATATGTAAAATTTTTTGATGAAAATAAATCAACAAAATATTTGCTAGAAAACTCAGAGTATTGTTGAATCCTTTTTTCTTCCTGAATCATTCAAAATTTTTATTTTAAAAGTTAAGTTTGCGATTTTTTTTTCCAGAATTTCATCGGTGTCCTCCTCTTTTAGACACTGACATTTTTAGGCATTAGAGATGACAAAATGTCTAAATCTTAAAAAAAGATCGGATAAGAAACATATTATACGTCGGTAATCAGTGTGTACTCGATCTAATTTATCCATTTTCAAGCAAATAACTATTTGATACTTCCATTTTACAACTCTCTTATTTTGGGTACAACTCGTTGTATAATGATAGCCATTACAGTGCAGGTGATTGTCCAATCACAGAGAAGTTTACAAACCAAACATTGGGAGGTAATTAAACATTGGTCCTCGTTGTATTAAATGTTTTCTTTGATTGTGTGTATTGCTGAGCCGAGACAGTAGGTGGTAGAGTGCAAAAACAGCATGTGCTATCCCTGTTTCCAAAACTCACAAGAAAATCAGAATAATGAAGTCCTCTAGGGGGACTAGACCAGGTGATAAACTGAAAAGGAATTAGAATAGTTACTGAACATTGATGAGATTTTTTTAATAAGCTGAATCCTCACCTGACTCATTTAGAGCTTGTTTGAAGTTTTACGTTTATCCTGGGCAACCTGCGGCCCGGAGTAGGCATCTAGTTCCCTGACAGGTGTACTGTATGTCATTACGTGATGAGAGTTGTGGGTATTTCCGATGTAAATTGTTGCTTTGCAGTGCTTTTTGCCGTACTCTAAAAATACTATTATTTACCCATCAATAAAAATATATAATGAGAGCTTTATGGTTCTATGACTTTAAGGTCAATATAAAGAATCATTTAGGTTACAAGAAGCAACTTTCAATAACCCAAACGATACAACCAAAACATGTTTCATTTAGTAATATGAGTATTTTTATCTAATTGAAACGTACATTTTAATTTGGTTCTGGCATTCGTGCACACGGAGTAAGAAAATATAAATATTCGTTATATACTCAAAGAATTTTATTAATTGGAAAACTTATTCGTATCAATGAAAATTTGACTACATAACGTATTAAAGGGAGTGATTTACAACAGTTTAGAACAGAATTTGTCCACCTTTCCTGTGGTCCCCACAGTATGAGTTTTTCTGTCCAAAAATCGCCGTTTTTTGCCGCAACATTACATAACTTTCTCTATACTACGTATATTGCTCGTATATGTACGTACACGAGGACGTAAACATTGGAAGACAATTTGCATGAGTTTTGGTCATTTCATAGCATTCTTGAGAATAAAGATTTTGTGTGGAAATCTTTATTTAAATCAAGTTTACTTTAAAGAATAATTTGAATCTCTTCTTCAGAAAAAGAAACTATGCCTTAGCTACGGAGGGAACAAAACGATGCAAGAATGATGAAATTATCTTCGCTGAAATGTCTTTTGGAATCATGTTTGTTGTGTACAATTGATCTGTTAACTGGAAAGTGCTAATTGTTTTAAAATTTTACTTACGGGTACGATTTGTGTGTGTTTGACAGAGAATTGGTAGTACCTACATAAAAGCATTTTATAGTTTACTAGCTCAATGCAACTTATGTGTTGTAGAAACAAGCGGTTTTTTCTGTTCCCTTTATCTAAAGAAATATTGGAAGTTATAATTGCTTCGACATAAAAATAATTATATAATATTTATTCAATATAGGTTGAAATGGTATCAATTAGAAGTCAAACGATTCGAGCTATTTCCAATTACGTTATTTTTAAAACACATTATAATTGTTAGTAATTTATTTATCGTAGTATATAGGAACAATAACAATGTGATTTTCGAAGTTTTGAATCCCGTAAGTAATAGCCCGTAAAAAGAACGTTAAGACACTGTTTTAAATGACCGCTCACGCATTTGCCTACTATGTGGTGGAGAGCGCAATTTTCAATTTGTTATGCTAGTGCTCGCCTCTCACCATAAGAATAGTGAGCCGTGGCCAGAACCATGTTTATCTTATAGCAATTATCATTCTTCGTGAAAGTGATAAATGAAACTATATATGATAAGTATTAATACATTCAAAGGAAGTTTACGAAACTTCATTGTATACTATTCCAACTTTTAAATGAAAGTTGGAATTGTATAAAAGTATAAAAAGTTTAAAAGATGAAGTATAAAAAATTTTAGATTTAAAAAAATGTTGGAATTTTGTAACAAAATAATTTGAATCATATTAATAGTAACTAATTTGGCAACTTTTCTGTGAAATACAAAATTTGTACATGCGGAAGAATACAGAAAAGGAACATTAAATATCAGAACGTGAAAAATCGTTGCATTTCAAGAAATGGATTGTTGTATAATTGGTAGCGTTTTATTTGCATCTTAGTCGCTATTTTGAAAGATGGTATGGTAAAATTTTATTCATCTCAGTGACATAAAATACTTTGTACATTGTGTACCATAACTTTGTATTTCTGAGATGCCCTTGATTAAAACCAGTT